>CABHPP010138814.1:0-11897 GCA_902168425.1 Peromyscus attwateri | reverse complement strand
TCTTCTTCTTCTTCTTCTTCTTCTTCTTCTTCTTCTTCTTCTTCTTCCTCCCAAGTGCTGGAAATAAAGGTGTGTGCCACCACTCCCTGGCTTCTATGGTTAACTCATGGCTAGCTCCACACTCTGATCTCCAGGCAAGCTTTATTTGTTAGAGCACAAATAAAATATCACCACACTTTCTAGTGAAATGTATTAGTTAATGGTATTCTACTGAAGCCTTAAGATTCATTGGAAGCTGTATTATTAGTGATGGAGAGTGTTAAGACAATTTTCTAAATATCAAACACAAAATAAACGTTTTAAAGTTCTTAAGTCTACTTTTATGCATGAAAGCTTTATTGATGAAGGTGTTTGTCTTGTTAAATAATATAAAATCTTTAACAAACTCTAAATATAAAATATTTAGCCCACCCCGGGCTATAGGAGCCAGGCAGTGGAGGCACACTCCTTTAATCCCAGCACTAGAGAGGTGGAGACAGGAAGTGATATGATTTGGCAGAGAGAGGAATATAAGGCCAGTGGAGACAGGAGCTCACCCCCCTTTTTGGACTAAGGAGTTGGAAAGGTTAAGAGGTGGCTGTGGCTGCTCCTTTACTTCTCTGATCTCTCAGCATTTACTCCTATATCTAATCCCGAGTTTTTATTACTAAGACCAATTAGAATTCATGCTACATTAAGTAGAATTCATGCTACATCATGTTTAGTATTAATGATACTGTCAGATGGTCTCCTTTGTAAATATAAATATAAATGTATATTACAAGTGTTTGTGATGACTATTCTTGGTTATCAACTTGGCTATATCTGGAATTAACTAAAACTCAAATGACTGGGTATTACTTGTGAGGGATTGTTTTTCTTAATTAGATCGTTTGAAGTGGGAAGACTCACTTCTAATCCAGATCTCTGAGGTGAGAACACTTACCTTTAATCTAGGCCATGGCTTCTGCTGGCAGCCTCTATAAAGGATGTGGAAGAAGGAAGTTTGCTCTCTTTCAACCTGCTTGCCCTCACTCTCACTGCCAAGTCTCCACTGGCATTAGAACCTGCTTCTTCAGGATTCCAGATGAGACACCCAGCCTCCTAGACTGAGTAGCTGCTGGATTCTTGGGTTATCATTCATTCATAGGCAATCATTGCTGGGTTAGCTGGACCACAGCCTGTAGGCAATTCTAATAAATTCCCTTTCTATAGATGGAGAGAAGTTCATTCAACGAGTTGTTTCTCTAGAGAACCCTGACTCATACAGTGTCAAAGCAGTCAAAGGATTTGAATGCTGGCAAGTAAACGAAATGTTAAATATGTTATGAAGTCTTTTGCTGGACATCACAAGTATTAGGTGTAGCACATACAATAACATTGCAGAATGTTATTCTGAATCATGTTAAAGAAAATAATTTTCAGGAGTGTTTAAAGGAGGTTTGAGTTCATACACTACTGAAATAGACTAGTTCAAAATACCACCATTACACAATCAAAATATTAACCACCTGAGTATGTATTTTACCAGTGACACGTGTTAAAACCTGAATTACATAGTGTTTATTTTTGATAAATTTGTGTTTATCATGTTTATCCTTATCAAACTCTACATAAGCCCAAGAGTTAAATCTAAAAAATGATTTATATGCCTTCAACTCTGAGAAATGTTACATTAAGGTATTTCAACAATATTTCAAAATAAAATGTAAAATACATTAATTGCTTATTTTATGCTAGGTATTGTTGAATCAAAACTATACACACATATTCATATATATATAGTGTATGTGTGCATATATATGTGTACATAAATACACAGATACATACAATGGGATTATCTCTTGTAGTTAAAGAAAGCTTGCTTTATATCTAGCATAATCCTCAGCCACATTTAAAAAGTCTTTGTGTATTGCCTATATTTTGCATGTTTGTGCTATACAACATTTTTTATTTTTGCCTTTACCTTACAAATGCATTCTGATTCATAAAGGACAAGCTGAAAACTTCATAAATCTGCCATTGACATAAAGAGTGAGGTGTGTACTGACATATTCCCATAGTAATCAGAACACAATACGTTTATCATTGCACAAGACAATACTATGGAAAAGTAGCAGTTTGTACTTTATATAGTTAAAAATACTCAAAAAAATTTTCAGAAAAAAAAACTCCTCCTAAAGTATGAGATGAGTAAAATTAGCTTAGACTGTTAGTTTACAAGACACTTAAAATGAATAAAAAGAATTATGTTTAATGCATTTTTAAAAGTACAATTTACATCATTTAAATGAAAATTAAAAAGAACATTGTTGCTCCAAATTGCAAGTTATGCAATAAGTATGACAAGATGTAAACAGTTCTCTGTAATAAAATCAACACTAAGAGGTGTATTTGCTAACACAATTAGTATTGATCAAGTATCACTTTAAATATTCATCTTTGGGGCAAAGGGGCCATTTTACCAGCAAAGGTCTCTTAGATAACATAAATCTATTCTATTACCAGATTGCATGTTCTCTTTTTTTCTCCACATTTCCCAATGTATCCCAGTAATGTTGTTAAAACATAAAAATTAGTAATTTTAGCTATCAGGAAATACACACACACATAATCATCAAAAAATGCATGAATAGTTTATTTTTATAAGCTATTCACAATAGTTAGAACAGCATAATACCATACAGAAGTATATGCAATAATCTATTCTGTCAGCTAGGCCCTCACCAAACATCTACTATACATTACTGACAACATAGTCTGTCTCTGAGAAACATTCAGAGATGGGCTATTTACACGCTAGTGGTTCCACAATGAATTCACTTGGCCTAATAAGTAAATGAAGACTCAAAAATACAAGATTAATATAAAACCAACTATAGTTATTTGCATTGTGGGGGGAAAAGAGAGTCATTAAAAATAACATGGCAGAATGAAAGGAATCAGATTATTTAGAGACTGATTTAAAAGAAGTTCAAGACCTATAAATTAAAAACTCTAAAATAGTGCTGAGGGAAATCAAAGCACAAATAATGTTATCCACATGTTCTGAAAGAAGATTCAATATTGTCAGGATGGCAATCCTCCCCAACATGACCTACAACACAATTTCCATTAAACCCCAGCAAACACTACTTTACAAGCTAACCCTAGATTTTATATGGAATTGCAAAAATTCTAGAACAACGTAAATAATTTTAAAAGAGAAAGTCAAAACTAAAGCATTTTATAAGGGAATAAACAGCTATAATAGTCAAGACATGCCCTATTTTCATGAACTTCAGCATACAAACACTCACATTCCAATGGAGCATAAGGTAGTCTAGAAATAGGCCTCCCATTAATCAAATAGTTTTTTTGAAATAAAGATATTAAGTATTGCAATAGAGAACTCAATTCCCTCTTAGTAAAGGATCTTGAGATGATTGGGTATCTCTGAATTACAAAAATAAAATAAAATGACTCACTCATATATGTGAATGTATTAATTAAAACTATGAAATATCTAGAAAAGTAGAAAATTGTGAGTAGCAGTAAAACAAACATCTCTAGCATATTGTATCACCATGGTACCAAGCAATGGTGGTACCATGGTCTGAAGAGAAAAAGTGGTGAAGTTCTTCAGAATCACTGTTGAGAATGTGAAAACAGAAGTACCTACATATAATCCGTGTATCTACAGTATATCTGGCATCTGCATGTAAATCAATCAATTGACAAGTGACTAGGCATCTGCATAGAAATTTCTTTAAAGTTAGTATATAAATGGCTAGTACATAAAAGCATCCTTAATATCATTATTCATTACGAAATACAAACTAAAGCTTCATATAACAGCATATTATCACCACACACACACACACACACACACACACAAACACATACCTGTATAGCTACACAAAGACTGGTTAAACTAGCAAAACTAGAACCTTCATATGGTACATGTAGAAATGAGTTTGGAGATGAGTTTGCACACGAAGTTAAACTTAGCATGTGACTTATTTTTCTCCCCTCCCCACTACACACACATATACACACAAAGACTTAAATGTGATCATTATTAGGCACACGTTTCTAATAACTACAAACTGACAACACACTAAATGTTAACAATTGGTAACAGGATAAATATCTGTTAACTCTCTGAACCATGAAATACTACTTGGCAAGAAAAAGACATGGACTATAAGTTCACATTACAACATAAAGAGTTAATAGCATTGTGATGAATGCAAGAAGACTCAAAGGCTCCATGTCATGACTCATGTCATAGACTACAGCGAGAGAAAGTAGGCCAGGGTCTACTGAGGTGTGAATAAGGATTGATTGCACATGGAGAGAGATAGAGAGATTTGAAGGAAGATGTACATGTTCACAAATTGAACACAATAGTGCCATTCATACATATGCACATGTGTGGATGTATACAAATATGTTTGCTTACACATACCTATTTAATTGTACGTACAATTGCATATATTTCTTCACACATACCAAGTGACAAAGCTTACAATGGTAAATTTTATCTTGTGCAAATTATATTTTAATAAAGTTGTTATAATTCAAGCAACCCAATTATAAAGAATATTATAAAATGAAAAAATCTAATGCAAATGAACACACAAAATTAGTTCATGTAAGGGAAACTGATTTTTTTTTTACACATTTGTATTTGGTAATTTAGTTTTATGACATCACTAAGTTTTATTTAAATTTTGACATGAGAATTTCCATTGAAAATGAGAAAGATTATTTTAAGTACTTTTTAAAAATAACATTAAACATAATTACAGTTGAATTAAAGGATATCAGGTTGATGTACCCATCTACTATAAGAAATTGCTGATACATTAATTTAGTTCATATAATTACCATGAAATTATTGAGTTGCCCTATCTTTTTCAAGAGGTATCTATATGCCTTTTCTTGGTTAGAATTTTTGCCAGTATATTTCATATATGCATATATAATTGTCTCTATATATGTATATATACATACACACACACACACACACACACACACACACACACACACACACACACACACATATATATATACATGGCTGGTGGTTTGAATGAAAATGGCTCTCATAGGCTCATAGGGAGTGGCACTATTGGAGGTGTGGCCTTGTTGGTAGAAATGTGTCACTGGGGATGGGCTTTGAAGCTTTAGATGCTCAAGCCAGGCCCAACGACATTCTCCTCCTGTTGCCTGCCAATCCAGATGTAGAAATCTCAGCTACCTCCCCAGCATCATGTCTGCCTATGTGTGATCATGCTTCCCACTATAATGATAATGGACTAAACCTCTGAACCTGTAAGCCAGCCCCATTTAAATGTTTTCTTTTATTACTGTTGCCGTGGTCATGGTATTTCTTCACAGCAGTAGAAACCTTAACTAAAACAGCTGAAAGGTACATTATGCATGTATGTACATATATATGTATGCATATTATGTTTATATTAATATATTTATATAATGTGCATATCTATACAGTAATAGCTTTATTTTACATTAATACAAAAAAATGCTAAATAATGTTTTGGCCTTTGGGTCTTGAAGAGGATACGCCAAGCAAGATCCCACCCATGTCAAGAAGAAGCCAGAAGGGGGTTGGGGATTTAGCTCAGTGGTAGAGCGCTTGCCTAGAAAGCACAAGGGCCTGGGTTCAGTCCTCAGCTCCAGAAAAAGAAAGAAAAGAAAAAAAAAAAGAAGCCAGAAAATAATGCCATATTTTGTACATATTAAAAGTTACATGCCACCAAAGAAAATACACCTTAATTTTTTCAACATGTGATAATATCAAGAAATTAACTCATTATTCATTCATCATTAAATCTAACTAATTGGCTTCCCTCTGTGAAATAAAAAATAAAAGTAATTTAAAGTCAGTTTGTAATGATGGCTGTCTTGCCAACTATGTTTGATAATATCATAAAGATATTAATAGCATTAGAAAATAGGTCATTTTCTTTAAGATTGGATGCAATATGTAATTGTGCATTTAGTTGACAAATAGCCAAGGAACATTGATCTAATTCAAATGATTTCTTATACAGCAGTGGCAGAAAGGAGCAAGGTCAGCTTCTGCCTTCCACAGCCTTGGAATGTAAAGGAGGCACCTGCCTAACTTCCAGAAAGCATTTTGCATATTTCACATTTAGAATATAAGAACTCTAAAGCTCTTGTCACATTAGAGTTTAAGTAGTGCTGAATTCTTTTTTTTTATAATTTAATTTAATTTTACCTATCAGCCACGGATTCCCTTGTCCTCCCTCTTCCCGCGACCCCCACCCCTCTTCCCCCCAGCCCAACCCCCATTTCCATCTCCTCCAGGGCAAGGACTCCCCTGGGGATTCAGCTCAGCCTGGTAGATTCAGTCAAGGCAGGTCCAGTCCCCTCCTCCCTTCACCCAGGCTGAGCAAAGTGTCCCTGCATAAGCCCCAGGTTCCAAACAGACAAGCTCATGCACTAAGGACAGGTCCTGGTCCCACTGCCTGGGGGCCTCGTAAATAGTTCAAGCTAATCGACTGTCTCACTTATCCAGAGAGCCTGATCCAGTTGGGGGCTCCTCAGCTTTTGGTTCATAGTTCATGTGTTTCCACTAGTTTGGCTATTTGTCCCTGTGCTTTTTCCAACCTTGGTCTCAACAATTCTCACTCATACTATCCCTCCTTTTTCTCGCCGATTGGACTCCTGGAGCTCCACCTGGGGCCTGGCCATGGATCTCTGCATCTGCTTCCATCAGTCATTGGATGAGAGTTCTAACACGACAGTTAGAGTGTTTGGCCATCCGATCACCAGAGTAGGTCATTTCGGGCTTTCTCTTGACCATTGCCAGTAGTCTATTATGGAGATATCTTTGTGGATTTCTGGGGACCTCTCTAGCACTTTGCTTCTTCCTATTCCCATGGGGTCTTCATTTATCATGGTCTCTTTTTCCTTGTTCTCCCTCTCTGTTCTTGATCCAGCTGGGATCCCCCGCTCCCCCAAGCTCTCTTTCCCTCCACTCTTGCCCTTCATTACCCCTCCCCCTCATGTCCAGTTTGCTCATGTAGATCTCATACATTTCTCTGTCATTGGGTGATCCCTGTGTCTGTCTTAGGGTCCTGTTTTCTAGGTAGCCTCCCTGGAGTTGTGAGTAGCAGTCTAGTCATCCTTTGTTTTACATCTAGTATCCATTTATGAATGAGTACATACCATGTTTGTCTTTTTGAGTCTGGGTTACCTCACTTGAGATGATTTTTTTCTAGATCCATCCATTTGCCTGCAAACCTCATGATGTCATTGTTTTTCTCTGCTGAGTAGTACTCCATTGTGTATATGTACCACATTTTATTTATCCATTATTCAGTTGAAGGGCATCTAGGTTGTTTCCAGGTTCTGGCTATTACAAATAATGCTGCTATGAACATAGCTGAGCATGTGCCCTTGTGGTTTGATTGAGCATTCCTTGGGAAAATGCCCAAGAGTGGTATAGCTGGTTCTTGGGGAGATTGATTCCCAATTTTCTAAGAAAGCACCATATTGATTTCCAAAGTGGCTGTACAAGCTTGCATTCCCACCAACAAATTAGACATCAAAATGCCCAACAGTCCAAGTAAGAAATGGGCTATAGAGCTAAACAGAGAATTCTCAACAGAGGAAGCTCAAATGGCTGAAAGACATTTAAAGAATTGCTCAACATCCCTAATCATCAGGGAAATGCAAATCAAAACGACTCTGAGATACCACCTTACACCTGTCAGAATGGCTGAGATCAAAAACACTGAAGACAGCTTATGCTGGAGAGGATGTGGAGCAAGGAGAACTCTCCTCCAGTGCTGAATTCTTTTTAACTCTTACTGAAAACTCTCCATGTTAAGATCTCTGAGTAAAAAATCCTCTTTCATCTTTATTATTACAGTTTTTTTAATTTTTTGACTATGCAATTCTTCAGGCATATAATCCTATTAACACCTATTGAAGACATTTGACAAGTTCTAAACAAATCTTGCACTTCAAACCAAAGGGCTACACATCCAGCACCTCAACCAATTATGGATCAAAATATTTGGAAAGAAACTGTGTATGTGCAACACATTTATAAATATTGTACATTTTTCTTAATATCATTAATATAACATACTAACTATGCATATCACATCTGTGTTGCAGTAGCTATTATAAAATAGATGATGAATAGATAGATAGATAGATACATAGATACACAGATAGATAGATACATAGATAGATAGATAGATAGATACATAGATACATAGATACATAGACAGACAGACAGACAGACAGACAGACAGACAGATAGATAGATCGATAGATAGATAGATAGATAGATAGATAGATAGATAGATAGATAGATAGATAGATAGATAGATAGAATGAAGATATTGTCATCCTATAGAAGGAGCTTGAGCATCCATGCTTTTGGGTACCCATGGGTGGGTTCTGCAACCAATCTGTCACAGATCCTGAGATACAACTATGCTTTGTAAATTTTCTGTGTGAGATTTATAACTCTTTTACAAAAGAAACACAGATGCACCTAGTGCCATTCTCATTTTTCAACTCATACTTATTAATGTATTTGTATAAAGACAGATACTGCTTGATAATGGAGCTGACTAATTTTCAAGATAGTCTTAAAGTTATATTCCATGGATGTGATATATAATATCACACATATCACTCCTATCCAAGATAGACATTCATTCCATTTCTTCTTACTAGTGTTTGGGTATATTTTTTATTCTTTTTCTTACATGTTTGGTTAAATATTTTATGTCAACTGTCAAGGTTTGTGAAATTGGGTGTATTTATTATAGGTGTCTTGCCTTCTCTGTGTTTTAGACTACATCTTTTTGGTACACTATCTTGTCTTGTGATTGATTTGTCAGTTTTTCACACCTTTATTGTTTCTGCACACAAAGAAGGAAAAATAGTGCAGAACTTTGACTTTGAAATTTGCAGCCTAAAGACAATCATTCACTAACACTTATTTATTGAATGTTCTTAAAGAGATAAAATAATCAATTAATTGAAGTTACCTTTATTGGACAGCTTACAGGCTTAGTTTTATCATTATAGACTATAATCCTTGGAAAACATAAAAACTGGTGTCTTTAGCCATACAATTAAGTCAATTTTGATATGTATCTCAGGGGACCGCTGGAAGGATCTACAATAGGTTCTGGAATGTTCAAAGTGAGTGCAAACACCACCTTTATTTGAGAAACCTGTGCTTTCAATGCACACTGATTGTATATGCTTACACAAATATGCTTTTAATTATTGAAATATCTCTTGCTAAGAAGGTAGAAAGGAACCTGGTAGTGTTTTCCTGCTGTCAAGATTAAGAAAATTGCAAACAGTAGACCAAGTCTCTAAACGTAGCAAGAAATGTAGAATTCAGAAGTTACTGTGGAGGGATCCATGGGTTGAGAAAATTTAACCACTCTGTACTATATTTTCACCATCTATGAAGTATGGTTCCTATTACTGGTCTCCAAAAGAGATGGCATAATTACTATCAAATAACATACTAGTTGTTTGTTTTAGGGGAAGTCTTAAGAACTGAGCTTGCAATGAGTGAATCAGTAGCATTAGGACTTTGTAGTGATTGGTTAGATATTGGGGGGATGGGTGCAATAAAATAAGGAAAAAAGTTTAATACCAGAGAGCAGACAATGAGACTATGTAAGGTTTAATATGAGATGGCATGAATGTCACTTTAAGCCATCACTAACAGTGTGACCTTGGGTCATTTAGACCTCCCTGAATCACAATTTCACAACCATGAATTGGAAGTGACAAGGCCAATGAGTGCTTATGATTTGTTCAACACTAGTTTAAGTACTTCTACGTTCACTGTTGTTGAAATGTGAGATAGCAACAGTATCTTCATTTGTCGGCAGACACTAAGGAAATGGTAAATCCCAGAATGGAGAATAGAAGACCTACTATTTTTGCCTTCCTCAAAGCATTCTACAGTTCCGTGGCCATTGTGTCCCAACTACTGCTTTGAAAGCTACTACTTCTCCACTAGTCCCATGACTTTGTAGAGGCAAAGTCAGGGAATAGAGCAAAGAAAAGGTGACCAGATCCTTCCTCAAGTTAGATGCCCAAATCCAAGAAATCTAATGCTGCCACATGTAGCCTACGATCTCTAACCTTTTAAAACACACAGATTTTCAGCCTCACCTTTACTACACACATTAGCAAGCATGCTTTTAGCAATCAGTCAACGTGTCAATGGTTTATTTTACTCTGCCACATGTAACTGAAGTAGAACAAAAAGTAATAATAAATGCCAACTGAGTTAAAAATTCATTTCCTAGTCCCTAGAAATTTAACATGGGTCTGGCCCATTAAGCATTTGATAAAGTGTTCACATAGCTAATTGCCATGCACGCAATTGGGTTCAGGGAGGTGAAGGCAGCAGAAATGCTGTGTTAATTAAGGACAGGCTTGAAGAGGTTCTGTTTTATTTTGAGGGCTTTTAAAAATACAAATGGCTGCTAGATAATCTTATCTAATCACCATCCATCCCAGCACCAAGAACTACTGACGAAAAGGCCTGGGAAAATATTTGAGAAGTAACACATTGAATCAATAACAAAAAGGGAAGGAAAATCTTAAGTCTGGAAGGATTAAGGACTCACATAGGAAAGGCAATAGAAAATTCACTGCAATATTTTCAAAGCCAGTATAAACATTATGGGAATGCCTTTGGTGTTCTAAGGAATTGATAAAACCATGTTTGCCAAATTGAAAATTATAAAATTGGATAGAGTGAAATCACCATAGTCTCACAGTTAATTTCATTCAAAGGCATTATGTATAGTCTTAGACCTTCATGTAAATGTGTTAAAACATACAGCATATTTGTCCTCTGATAAATCTAAAATGTTTAACAGCCCATTTTAATGACTTCTCCCAGCCATTACCCGCATGAATTCACCTACATTTAGATTAGGTGGTAAAACTAAGAGAAATCTGATTTGTAATCCTCTGTATTCAACTAGATCAAGTCACTTGAAATCAGGGAGCTTTGGTGCCATCCCAATCATTATCATAAGAGTGACCTAATCATAGACATCAAAAAGACCATCTCTATGAATCCATTGGTCTGTTAGTAAGCAAGAGTACAAATAGAAATATTAAGACATTATCTTTAATTAATGTTCACTTCCTATAACTCCACAAACATTTCCAGGAGCTTCTGACCATTGTTCAAAAAAATGTATTTTGCAAAAATGCTTTGTAAAGTTTTTCAGACATAGTAAATCACAGGAACAAGTCAAACATTCAGCAGCACTATAGTGGCTCACAGTATACAATCTTCTCTCCATCAGTCTTTTGCAATCTAATCTCTCTTTTTCCAATCATGGAGTAGGTTAACTCAACATATAAAATACCAAACATTCCCAGCTGCACCTCACTGAAATGCAGTGTCAGAAGAATCCCTAGCTTGACAACAGTAGAGTGTCATCTGGAGATGCTCCTCATCATGTTGGTTGTTCTCTCATACTACAAATATTCGTGATTCATATTTATGCTGATCTTCAGGGAAGACAATGTAGAGAAAACCCCTCTTCTACAACAGTGAATAAATTTGTTTCTTATCACACCTTAAACAATACATCATAGTTCCAATCCATTAAACTTAGTATACAATGCTTGGGAGATAACTTGGTTAGTAAAGCACTTGGCTTGCAAACATGAAGACCTATGTTTGAATCCATGAATAAGATAGAGACATGATGCAATGCACATTTGTAATCTCACTGCTGGGATGATAGAGAAAGGCAGATTTGGGGCTCAGTGACCATACAGCCTATTCTACTTGGCAAGCTCCATGTCACAAGGAACACCTGTCTCAATGAACAAGATGGATGGCTCCTGAGGAATGATCCTTGAGG
>CABHPP010138813.1:21615-43005 GCA_902168425.1 Peromyscus attwateri | reverse complement strand
GTGTGTGTGTGTGTGTGTGTGTACGTGTGTGTAGGTCAGAGGTCAACATCAGGAGTCCTCCTCAATTACTCTCCACTCTAATTTTTTTGAGACACAGTCTCTTATTGAACTTGGAGCCCACCAATTCGGCTAGGCTGGCTGGCTAGTGAGCTCCAGGGACCTTTCTGTCTCCAGCTCCCTAGATTATAAATGTGCTCTGCCACACCTGACTTCTTATGTGGGATCTAGACTCAGGTTCTTGGAACTGCACGGGAAGCACTTCACTAACCCAGCTCCACGCCCCTGCTTTTTGTCTTTTAAGACTAGGTTTTGCTGTATCGTCCGGGTCAGCCTCGAACTCATGGTCCTCCTGCCTCAACCTCCCAAGTGCTGGAATCACAGGCCTGTACCACCACGTACAACTAGAAATGATGTCTTCATTATTTATCCTGTAACACCTTCCTCTTTAGCAGATCAGAGACATATGGCTCTTCATGTAGTCCATTATTAAATCAAAACCTAGGCATTTAATCCGAGTTAGAAACATCGGTACTTTTAACTACTTCTCAAAGCCTTGGCGGCGTGAGAACCATTTCTCCTCATCTTCAGGAATTCTCTTCATTTTCCAAGGTTGTATTGTATATGCCATTATTCTTACTGTCATCAACTCCCAACTTCTGGGGTTCCGGTCTAAGAAGGGTGTGTATATTCCGAGAATTCCTTCTCTGAGAAGATATATAAACATATGCATTAGCCTTATAAGGTCCCGACGACGACAAAAAGTCCACCTAAGGAACCAATGAGTTTAGTGGACTTCAGAGTATGGGTGAGGAGATGCTCACCGTGAGTGACCCTGCCATACCAGAAAGTCTTTACCCAGCATGGCTTCCCTCTAGTCACACAGATGGGGGTCCCTTTCATTAACCTCCCCCAGCTTTTATATTCAAACACCCCAAGACCCCCAGGTCATTTGCAATTAGGACAGAATTGCAGACAAAGGGTTGGGAAGAGTGGCTGGAGTCCCAGAAGAGGGTTCATGCTTTTGCAAATTTCTCCTCCTCTGAGGAAACATCAGTAGCCAACAGGCCCTATCACGATGGTCGCTTGAAAACAGGCACAGCTGGACTAATGAAGATGGTGACTATTTTGCCTAGAGGATGTCACACTGCCGCCCCCGCCCCCTCCGTGTGTGTGTGTGTGTGTGTGTGTGTGTGTGTGTGTGTGTGTGTGTGTGACGGGTCAAAGAGAGAGCGACTTGATCTTCCAGTACCCACCCACCCCCCAAACCAAGCCCTAACACCACCACCACCATCAACCCCCTCACTCCCAGCCAAGGCCTGCAGTAGAGGCCCCAGGGGAAGGAAGACTCCACGTCATGCCCTAGCTGGAAAATGTGCGGTGGTGGAGAGCTCGCTGACCTGCCTTGTGCCTGACTGAGCACAGGCTCAGAGAATTGAAGCAAGGACACGTTGTTTCGTCTGTCTGGATTCTCAAGCCTTCTCGGGATGGAGCAAAGCTGCATTTCAAACAGGAAAAGACCTCAGTGCTGGCACCTTCCTGCTGTTCGCGTTTATCTGCGTTACAAACATTATCTCCAACTGTGGTTTCCTCGCAGGAGTCTTGTTAAGCCATATATCCATTTGTGAGAAGAGTTAATGTAGTTAAAATTTGGTCACATAATTGATAAAGCCACTTAGCTAGGTACTTGGGACATAGGAATTCAAACTATCAGCGTCAATTAGAGATAGGGGAACTAGGTATTTCTGGGCATGTTAAAAAAAATGGGAGCTCCAGCCTGAAGCGAGCTTGGTTTTTTTGAGTGGGTCAGCCTGGACCCCCTTGCGTCATGGCCACTTCTGGGACATGTATATGATATATGTATATATTTCTCCATAATACATTTTCTATATCTGTATATGCCTATGATGCATGTGTAGATGTATAAAACAGACACTCATGACTTGAGAAGCTCACAAAGCATGTTGCTTGGTGTGTTCATTTACTAAGTACCACACACTCTGTGACTCGCATAATAGAAACATTGTCTCATAACTGCTAAGGCTAGAAGCCCAAGATCGGGGTGTAGACAGGGTTGCTTCCTTCTGAAGGCTTGATGAAGGGTCAGTTCCAGGCTCTCCCTCCCTTCTGCAGGGTTGCTGGCGATCTTTGACGTTCTTTGACTTGTAGAAGCTTCTTCGTGATGTCTGCCTCCATCTCCATGTGGCGGTCTCTGAGAACACATATCCACGTCCAGTTTCCCTTTCTATAAGGACAACATCATATGTTATGAGGATCCCTCCTCTGTGTGATGTCACTTCAACCTAGGGAATTATGCCTACAACTCTATTTCCAAATGAAGTCATATTCTGAGGTGGGGTGGTTTACTGCTTTGACATGGGAATTTTGGAGGGGACACAATTCACCTATAACACTGGCCTCCACTCTAGACCCCTCTGACAGAAGACGTCTGAGGGTGAAAGCTTGTGTGACATTTATGTAGCGTATATCATGCACACACCATAATGTGACAATCACACTCTTCACAGTTTTCACAACACTGTTCTTTGTTTTGTTCTGTTTTTGAGACAAGGTCTTGCTATATACCCCTGGCTGGCCCGGTACCCCCTTATGTAGCCAAGGCTAGCTAGCCTCTGCCTCCCAAATTCTCCTCCCTCAGCTTCCCAAGGGCTAGGATTAGTAGGGTGCACCACCATATTGAGCTTGAATTTTTAGAACACTTAACATGAGCTCTACCCCCTTCGATATTCCCATGCACAGGACAAAACCGGGAACTCCAAGCATAATGTTGTATAGCTGATTCGTCATCCTGCATGGACGAAGCTCTTCAACTGTCCAACACGAATTCACGTGTTTAAGAACGACCCCAAGTGACCTGTATGCTGAGTAAAATTTGAGAGCTGCAGAGCCACCCGGAGTGACACACAATGTCTCATCTCAAATACAGTGATGGACAAAATAAAAGCACGCGTTTCAATGTGTGGCTGAGTTCTAGGAGAATGAAAGGGGGAAAAAAAAATATCCCAAATGTCAAAACTGGAGAACTGAAGCGAGAGAGCTAAGCATTGGCTGATCCGAGCCGGGCAGCTCTAGAGAGCGTGGGTCTGTATGGAACAGTGGTTCTCAGCCTTCCTAACGCTGGGACCCTTTAATGCAGTTCCTCAGGTGGTGCTGTAAAGCTGTAATCTCTTTCTAACATGATCTCCTCCAGTATTTTATTATAGTAACAGCTGATTAGCATAGAGCTCAGTAGGGATCCACATGCAAGGACGCTTGGCAATCTTTAAAAGTAGCAAGTTCAGCTTTGATACACCCTCGGCTCACTCTCTGGGGCTCCGATCCATTCCCACCTCCTAGGATGCCTTTCCCCAGCTGCTCAGTGTCCCCGCCCAGCAGACCTTATCACACTCCAGCTCTCTCCTGTACTTCAAAACTGTGCTGACCCCCCAACCACAAAATTATTTTGTTGCTACTTTGTAACTGTAATTCTGAATCGTAATGTAAATGTCTGTGTTTTCCGATGGTCTTAGGCAACCGACTAAGGGTTCACAACCCACAGACTGAGAACCACTGGCGTAGATCCTTAGCGGCAGGTCCATGCCAGGTCATTTGCACAGCTGAAGCAGAGAGGCTGAGTCAAACCCCTCTGCATGAAACATGCACCTCTGAAGAGATGCCTTGTCATAGCAAAGGGAGCTAGAAAAAAAACCAGAGAGCCACTTCAACTGATTAGAACTTTGGGAGCTGGGGCTCTACTGTACACTCACATCTGCTCTGCGGGTTTACAGGGTCAGGCGGCTTAGTCAGGGTACATATAAGAACAGGGATTTGAGGGAGGTATGAGTTAGTAGGGTTTGTTTTGAAGTACAGGAGAGAGCTGGAGTGTGATAAGGTCTGCTGGGCGGGGACACTGAGCAGCTGGGGAAAGGCATCCTAGGAGGTGGGAATGGATCGGAGCCCCAGAGAGTGAGCCGAGGGTGTATCAAAGCTGAACTTGCTACTTTTAAAGATTGCCAAGCGTCCTTGCATGTGGATCCCTACTGAGCTCTATGCTAATCAGCTGTTACTATAATAAAATACTGGAGGAGATCATGTTAGAAAGAGATTACAGCTTTACAGTTTCAGCCCTTGGTCAACTGTCCCCATCGCTTTGGGGCCTGTTGTGAGGCAAGGCATTATGACAGGAGGGTGTTAGAGAAGGAAGGTGCCCACCTCGTGGTACCTGGGAAGCAAAAGTAATAAGAGCTGGAGTCCCATGATCCTCTTTGAGGACACATCTCACCAATGTCCTACGACCTTTCACTGGGACCTACCTTTTACAGCTTCTACTACTACTTCCTGGGGATGAAGCCTACAACATACAGGCTTCGGGGAGACCATTATAATCCGAACTATAGCAAACTCTGATGAGCTCTGCCCCGAAAGCCCTCTCACCCCCTGCCCATTCCTGGGGCCTGGAGGGAGAGTCGGGAGCTGTATCTGAATTGGCAAATGGTGGCTGGGATGTCACAAGCCCACGTGGAGGAACGTCAGCCTAGGAGGGAGCTCACGCACCAAGGCCAGGGCCAGTTTGAGGGAACCAGAGTTGCTAAGATCGCATGGCCCTTGGTAATTTGGGACTCTGATTTGATTGTGTGTGTGTGTGTGTGTGTGTGTGTGTGTGTGTGTGTGTGTGTGTGTTTGGGAAGGGGTGGGGTGGGGTGGCGACTGAAGCCCGGGCATCACACATGCTAGGCAAATGCTCTACTGCTGAGCTTCATTTCCAGCCTGGGCACCTCATTTGAAAACTGCTCTGTTGATTGTGATATCTGTGGTGGTTAAATAACAACTACCAGCTCTCATTGGCCGAGTTATTTATCAGACACTGGGCAATTCTCCTGCTTAGTCTTCATGGCAGTCCTACATGGTAGACAGACTTATTATCTCTCTACTTTCTACAGTCCTTAACTCTGACAGCTAGTTAATGACTGTATCTATATGGCAGGTGTTCCCTAACTAACGACACAACATTAAACCTAGGTCTGCTGACTGCTACATCAATATGTTAATAGTTGTTAACTCTGGGGAGTCGACTATAGATATCTGACTTCTGTTTTTTTCTTTATCCATTTTTTATTTTTCCAAGTTTTAAATGTAAAATGGAGGGAAATTTAATAGCCATTAAAAAAAAACTCAATAAGACAATGCACACACACACACACACACACACACACACACACACACACGTACGCGCGCGCGCACACACACACACACACACACACACACACACACAAGCCATTGGAATGTGTGCTCAGGAGGAGATGTGGGTGAGCAGAGTGATGTCAAGCAGGGTCCCTTGTCCTGGGTTCCTCCATCACCCCCAGGGTCCTGCTTCACCCTACCTTGTTCTTTTTGTCTCAGCCCAGGACGCAGTGCTGATGGCAGGTGGAGGAGGTTCGGGGAGGCAACACCCTGGCCCTGATAGACCTTGATTCCCTCATCCCCATCACAGGTCAACCCTTTCAGAGACCGCATCTGCAAGGTATTCTCACACAACAACGTGTTCTCCTTTGAAGATGTGCTGGGCATGGCGTCGGTGTTCAGTGAGCAGGCCTGCCCCAGCCTGAAGATTGAATATGCCTTTCGCATCTATGGTGGGTACCTTGGTTGGGGCAGTGGTGCTAAATGGGAAGGAGGAGGGGGCCAAAGAGAACCTGCCCCATCTGAAATCCAACAACATTAGCTCATTGATGGGATAGTGTGACTGGGATTTACTAGGTCTTGGTGAGTATATATCGTATTTCTTAAGTACTGTGAAATAACAAAGTGGGTTGAGAATCTCAGCTCTCATAGACAGAGGCCCTTCCCTCCACGTTACCTATAGAAGTGGTCTTTATTGTTGCTGTGACCAACATACCTGACAAGGAGCACCTCAGGGGAAGGAGAATTTACTGGGCTCTATTTGAAGGCATGTAGTCCATCGTAGCAGGAGCAGCAGGATGACAAGCAGGCCGCAGGAGTGGAAATGTGTGGCTGAGACTTCTCACCTCCTTATATGTTGATAGAACAGAAATCAGAAGCAACACAGGATGCTGGGTGGTACTGTAAGCTTCCAGTCCTGCCCCTTAAGAAATCTGTTCCCTCCCCAGCTAGGTTCCTCCTCCCAAAGGTCCCATGGTCTCTGGCTGTGGAGTTCCAGCAGCTAGGAAACAAATGTTCGAACACATGAACCTGGGAGGGCTATTTCAGGTTCAAATCGTAACACCACCCAAGGGCACTGGGGTCGCTGAGGGCAGGCCAGAGAGAAAGAAAGAGACAGCACATATGGGTGTGAAGGACTCGGGCTTGTCTGGCAGGAAGAAGCCTGGATGGGAACTTGAGAGACATGAGGCACTGGAGCCAGCTCTGCATGCGGTGACTGCGTAGTCTTGAACAAGTCATTTCATTTTCCTGCGAATCCATTCAATCATCTTGAAAACGAAGGACTTGAGAGAGATCATCTCTGAGGTCTTTGGTATCTGCCCTTCTCCTTGTATTGTCCCCATAGCATGGTGGGATACTCGGACCTCCCAAAAGCAACCAAAAGGGGAAAAAAAAATCAAAGAAATCTTGACACACCTTCCAACAGACCATGAATGTCTTTGAGTACATCATGGTAACTCCTTTGCTTGCCCAGGCAGGCTGGCATGGATGAGCGCCACCCTTTCAGTTTAAATAGGCCATCCAGCTCCTCCTGTCCTCAGACATCAGTGAGCAGAATCATGCAGGCTGAGGAAAACCTCAACTTGCTAGATGTGGTGGCGCACACTGGTAATCCTCACACTCGGGAGGCTGAGGCAGAAGGATCATAAATTTGAAGACAAAGTGGGCTACCTTGTGAGACCTTGTCTTAAAAAGTCAAGGGCTAGTGTTAGAGCTCAATGGTAGAATGCTTGAAGGACACGCAAGGCTCCAGATTTGATTCTCAAAGTAAACAAACAGAACCCCAGAACCCTCTCTAATCTGGAGAACCCGGACGACAGGATTGCAGTCTGAATTAAACCGAAAGTGTCAGCACTGTTTTGGAGAACTATAATAGAACTCAACGTCTTGACACCAGAACATCTACAATACCCCAAATGAAATCTAAAAGTGACCTGATATGCAAGAAAATTCTTTTAAATCTTGCTGCCGTCTCCAGAAAGGAGACTGGCTCTGACATGACCCAGATACTGAAATTCACTGATAAAGAGTCCTAAAACAGCTGCCATCACAGTCGTCAGCTCCTCAGAGAAACAGAAGCAACGAGAAGAAGAAAGAGGGTGTGTGTGTCGGGGGGGGGGGGATGGGAATGGGGAGGGGAGGGGGAGGAAGAAAGAGAAAGACAGGACTATAGGAACCCACAATCTACTGTGAGTGGGACATCCAGGAAAGATGATGATTTAATTTAACCCAAAGGTACAAGGACCAAGAGCACCATTGACCAAGGACAGAGCAGAAAGAAAAGCTCATCCAGGCCGGGCGGTGGTGGCGCACGCCTTTAATCCCAGCACTCGGGAGGCAGAGGCAGGCGGATCTCTGTGAGTTCGAGGCCAGCCTGGGCTACCAAGTGAGTTCCAGGAAAGGCGCAAAGCTACACAGAGAAATCCTGTCTCGAAAAACCAAAAAAAAAAAAAAAAAAAAAAGAAAAAAAAAGAAAAGAAAAGAAAAGCTCCTCCGTCCTCTGTCTTGTGTTCTATTGGGCCTTTGCTGGACCGGATGCTGCCCACCCACAATGATGAATGTGGTCTCGCTTTTCATTTTTATGAATGTGGCCTTTGTTTTTAATTTTTACTTGCTTTTTAAATTCTTTAAAAAATGTGTGTGTGTGTGTGTGTGTGTGTGTGTGTGTGTGTGTGTGTGTGTAGTGTGTGAATGCAGTGCTCAAGTAGGCCAGAAGAGGGTGTTGGATCCCCCGGATTAGGTGATTGTGAGCCTCCCAACATGGTTGCTGAGACCCAAACTCAGGTCCTCTGCAAGAACAGTACACACTCCAAACAGGTGAGCCTCCTCTCCAGCCCCTGATTATTTTTTTAATTCTTTGATGACATCACACCTGTATGTAATGTATTTCAGTCATTTTCACCTCCTTACCCTCTTTCACTCCCTCCTACTGTACCTTCAACAAGAGGCCCCTTCCACTTTCGTGTGTGTGTGTGTGTGTGTGTGTGTGTGTGTGTGTGAGAGAGAGTGAGAGAGAGAGAGACAGAGAGACAGAGAGACAGAGAGACAGAGACAGAGAGACAGAGACAGAGAGATCCATTGTATTTGACTGGGGCTGCTTTCGTGAGAATGGCTGATGGGTATTGACTGAAGCATGGGCAGTTTACCGGTGGCTACACCACTGAAGAAAATTACTCCCGCCCCTCACAACTGTCACTCGCTCCAGCCTCAGGAGCGAGGCCTCCTGAGGCCGCCCTCCCCCAGCCATGAAGGGACTCTCTCCTGCAGTTCTGAATGTGACCTTCTTCATTCAGTTTACTGATTCACATGCTAATCTCTTCCAGAAATCCTCTCACAGACACACCAGGAAATGATTTTTTTTCTGCCTTTATCTGGGCATTCCTCAGCCAAGTCAAACTGTCACATAGGATTGACCATCACAACCACCATTTCCAATAAAGTAAAAGGAAATCTGCACAGAGAGAGAGAGAGAGAGAGAGAGAGAGAGAGAGAGAGAGAGAGAGGAGAGAGAAGAGAGAGAGAGAGAAATGAAAGGATATGAAAGCTCATCAGAAAAATACAACTATGAGAAGGAGTTAAATGGGCTGGGCCTTGTAGCGTTGACCTGTAATTCCAGCTGCTCCAGAGACTGAGGCAGGAGGATCACATGGTCAAAGTCTCCCTGGGCTACAGAGTGAGTTCAAGGCTAACCTGGGAAACTTAGCAAGTCTATATTACAAAATTAAAGAAAAAATGAGAGTGCTGGAGTGTAGCTTAATGATGGACCACTCACTTAGCATGCAATAGCCTTTAGGTTCATACCCCACTACGAAACAGCTGAACCAACACAAAAACCCATCTGAAATCAAAACTCACTGATGGGCTTAACAGGAGAATTGAGATAATGGGAGGGAAGAGAAATCTGAAGACAGATGCAGGGGGAAAAAATCTGAATATCAGAGAAAGCAAATATTGAGAGAATTAAAGAACAGGCCCTCTGGGACACCCAGAGTTAGAAAGGTTGACTGTACAACCAGGTGATCCAATTGGAGTCTCGAAAGCAAAGGGTAGGAAAGATATTTGAAGAACTAACAGCCCTAAATGTCTTAAATTCGGTACAAGACACAAATTCATAGTGAATCCCAATCCAAAATGAAATCACACACCCGTATATTGTTAGCTCAGCAGTCCTGCCTGGTGTGGTGTGGTGTGGTGTGGTGTGGTGTGGTGTGGTGTGGTGTGGTGTGTGTGTATGTGTGTTTCTCCTACAGCTTCCTCCTTCCTTCTCCCAAGCAGCCCCAAGCGTCCCCAGGGAATATGTCCTGGATCCCAGGAGTCCTAGCTCACTAGTCACCGTCACAGTTCTGTCAGATGTGGCAGCTGGGCTGACTGAAGTCCTTGTCACACTCTCTAGGACAAGACATGCCTCTAGCAGAGCACTGGCCCGGCTCAACCTTTTCATCTCAGCCAACAGTACACAGCTGAAAGTCACCGAAACTTAGCTCACGCAGCAATAGATAAGGGACAGTGCCTCTATGTCTGCCTGCGTTGGGTAAAAAAAAAAAAAAAAAAAAAAAAAATCCCCCAAAGTTCAGCGGCTTCAGGTGCCGCACTTTATGGTTTCAGGGTGCCTGCCAGTTAAGAGTTCAGGCTTGGCTTAATTGGATTCCCCCTCTCTCCTCCCCTCTCCTCTCCCACCTTTACCTTCCTCCTCCTCCTCCTCCTCCTCCTCCTCCTCCTCCTCCTCCTCCTCTGCTTTCTTTCTATTCTTTTGTGGCAGGGTCTCACTATGTAGTCCTGGCTGACCTGGAACTCACAGAAATCTATCTGCCCCTGCCTCCCCAGTGCTAGAATGAAAATGAGCACGACCACTTCCAGAGAACCCCTCTCTTTTTTGGTTTTTCGAGACAGGGTTTCTCTGTGTAGCTTTGAGCCTTTCCTGGATCTCGCTCTGTAGACCAGGCTGGCCTCGAACTCACAAAGATCCGCCTGCCTCTGCCTTCCAAGTGCTGGGATTAAAGGTGTGCGCCACCACCGCCCAGCGCGAACCCCTCTCTTAAAGTCTCACGAAACGCCAACCAAAGTTCTGGCCAAGCTGCTTCCCGTCTGGAGAATGGCTGGCTGGGGGAGACCCTTTAAGTTGCTGGCAGAATGCAGTTCTTGTGTTCATGGACCTTTGGCCCCTGGCTTCATGCTGGCTAGGAGCTGGAGGCTGCCCTTGGCCTCTGAAGGCCACCCTCGGCCCCTGGCCATACACCCTTCCCGACATGGCCACTTGTCTTCAAAGATAATGAGGAGGGAATAGCCCTCGCCTCATCTGCTGTTAGAATGGAGTCTTCCATGGCATAACATGACCATGAAAGTGATACCCCATCACACTTGCCAAATGATGTTGCCTGGAAGCAGGTTATAGGCTCCACTCACACCAAACAGCACCAAGGTTATACAGAAGCATAAACAGCAAGAGGTGTGGATTATTCAGGGAGGGGGGAGGCATGAGACAGGTGCTCACGTAGCCCAGGCTAGCCCCAAACTCACTGCGTAGCTGAGGATACCTTAAACTCCTGATCTTCCTGCCTCTACCTCCAGAGTACTGGGACTATAGGCAAATACCATCAAACCCAGCTGCAGACATCTGTCTCTGGGAGGTTTCTCCGTTCACAAGTATGGAGTGTGTCCACCGACAGAAGTACGGACCCCATGAGAGAAGGGAAGGGCTGGGACACAGTTAGGAAATTGTCAGAAAAGCCAAGCAGTGTCTCTGCATGGCTGCTGAGGAAGCCTCTTCTTTCCCAGATCTAAGGTGTATTCATCTGTGCCCATGGACTAAAGATGACTACCCTCGTACCTACCTGCATGGCCTATAGAGCCTATTCTGAGCATCTGGCCACAGGCATCTGCTTCTCCCTTGCAGTTTCTTAGCAGGTACTAAATGGCTCCACAAAGCCAATGACCTGATACTTTGGTTGGATCATCAGCTTGCCCAGTCACCTACAGCCAAAAGAAAAACAGAGTCACTTGAATAAACAAGGCCCCAGAGGTCAAGCACTTGGGAGTAAAGACACTTCTCAGAGACAGAAAAGGCTGGGTGGTGTGGCACTTGCCTGTAATTTAATCTCTGCTCTCAGGAGAGAAAGCTGGAAGAAGCAGGAGTTCAAGGTCATTTTCCCATACATAGTGAGTTCAAGGTCATTCTCCCATACATAGTGAGTTCAAGTCCAGCCTGAGATACATGAGGCCTTGTCTTGATGGAAAGGAGGGAGGGAGGGAAGGAGGGAAGAAGGGAGGGAGGGAAGAAGGGAGGAAGGGAGGAAGGGAGGGAGGGAGGAAGGGAGGGAGGGAGGAAGGGAGGGAGGGAGGGAGGGAGGGAGGGAAGGAGGGAGAAAGAATGCTCTGCTGTCTTTCCAAATGCCATCAGGGGAGTAGATGCTCACAAGCATCTTCCAGACACAGGGCCAACTTTGCTTAGCTTTAGAAATGGGAATGTTCAGTCCTCAGAGGTCAGACTGAGTGGTTGGGGCCAAGTGAGAGACAAGATACTCCATCCCAGTCCAGTGTCCACCCCTCTCCAAGCTCCTAAAGCACATAGTTAGTCCCCTTCCCCGGGGACCACAAGCAAAAGACCTTTCAAAAGCTCAATTAAATCATTAGTGCAAATAGATGCCTGGGACCCATGCCCCAGCCTGCATCCAGGATACCCAGACAAATCAGAATTCTCTTTGGGTTCTGAAGATTTGTGACCATAGGCAGCTGTGAGCTCAGTGTGAGACGGAACTTCAGGATCCTTGAATCTAGTGCCTGGGACATGGAAGCTGCTCTGCAAGTCTGAAGGTGATGGCCCATAAAGAAGGGAAAAGGAGAATTAAAAAGAAGGGCAAAGAGATGGACAGAGAAGACGAATGTGTTGGTAATGCTCATGGTAGCGAATCTTGCAGAAGTCCAAAGACCTCTCGATGCTCTTGACCTGATGACTCCAAGTGAGGTTCAGGGACCAGACACATCAGCCCTACAAGGGAGGGTACCAAAGACGCGGACCCTCTGGCCCCACTTACACCTCCGAATCAAATCTACACCTTAGCAAGGCCCACCCTCCACCCCACCCCCCCCACCAATCTCTGCTCCTGAAAAATCTAGAAAGCCATGCCTTAGCCCCCTGCCTCCCAAACCTGACTGCATCCTCAAATCACCTGGGAGTTAAAGCAAAACAAAAACCAACCCGATGGAATGGTATCTCTGGCTGGCGGGCTTTGGCAAAGCCCCCTGGGTGTTCCTGCTCCAGTTTGCTGTATCAGTTAGGATTCCATCCAGCTATGTGTAGCAGTGTCCCTGATTTAAAAAAAAAAAAAAAAAAAAGTCTGGAGTCAGGCAGTCCAGAAAGTAAACAAGGGCTCAGAGTTCTTTGTGCTTCCTCAACTGTAAAGTCTTGGTATGAGACTGTTGTCCTACTGTCCTCGTGGTCACAAAATGGCTTTTGTGCCCACGGACTTCTCGTCTTTCTTCTAGGCAGGGAAAGTGGTGCGGAGGGGGATGGGACAAGGAACAGAGGTGAAATTCACATCCAGAGACACACAAATAAGTCAGCTCTTCCCAAGCTTTCTTGGAACATCACCAAGACACTTGAGTTTATATTTCAGGGGCCAGAATGATGTCATACAGTCACCCATGGCTGCCGCGGAGACGGGAAAGCCATGTATTTTCATCTGAACCCGGGGTCATCTTGAACAAGAACTGTTTGGAGAAAGGCTTCTGGTTAAGAATCCAGCAGGGCTAGAGCTCCTTGGGGCCTGGAACTCACCGTCTGGGCACCAGTTTCTGCCTTGAGGGACATTCTGGCCTCCGTGTGATCAATGTAACATCTCTCCATACCTCCAGGAAGATTAATCACTTGTCAGAGACCAACATCTCAGCCACACCTTCCTGATCCAGTCGGCACCAGCTACGGATTCTCAGGCAGAAAGCAAGTAGCAGATCTTGCCACACCTTCCTGAGACTTGACCCAACCACAGAGGTGTCCGTGGCTAGGTGAGGCCATGGAGCAAGCCTAGGGAGACTATTGAAGGCTTACCCTTGGTCTGCAAGCAATGAGCTTTAGCTTAGAGCGCTGCTTTGTGGGAAGCGTGTTTTGGAGGGACTTGGAGGTTAAACGTTAACCAATCCAGTTCTCTAAGCTCACGGGGTTGAGAAACACGTGAGAGCAAGCCCCCACACCCACCCCTGAGTGGTCAGTCACAGGCTGTGAGTTCTAAGACTGCTGGGTCAGCCTAGACTGGGACCCAGCCAACGCGCAGACTCCCTGGCCCTAGCCCTTTCCCAGACTGCTCTGCCCTTGCATCCCCCAAAGGACAGGAACCACCCAGGACTACATTTACTCTAGCAAATTATTCTGTTTTCAGATGGCTTGGGACCAAAGCCATGTCATTTTCTGTAGTCTCCGCATATGGGAGCTAGGCCAGCAGGATGCCTGGAGACACTGCAGGGGCTTGGGCAGAGGCTGCGGAGCTTCTTACCGGCAGTGTGGTGTCACTGCGGCTGCTCAGTGCCTCCTCCGACCCCTTTCACCTGCTCCTCTGATCCACTTCCTATGGTGCTCAGGGGTCATGCAGGGAGAGCACCCAAGAGCAGCTCGGACTGGGGCTCCAGTCACGGACTGAGAAACACAGTCGGGGATGTACTGTACCTTCCATATGCCCAGTCTGCTTCTGGAGACAGATATTTCTTGGCTCTGCCATGAAAGGACTGACTCTGTGGTACTGGCAGACTCTGGACCTCAGTTTCCCTAATAGTCCACTAGCTCTAGCTGCCATTGTTCTAGGTGGGATGTTATAGCTGCTCAGATTTTCATTTTTAGTACTTAACAATGAGCACCTGATGGAGAACTAAGCCCTGGCTACAGCTAACAGGAGTCTTCTGTATTCCAGACTAATGCCAAGGGATGGCTATATATTTCCTATTTAACCTTCACATTGTAGAGGTACAACTACTATTCCCATTTTACAGACAGGGAAACTGAGGCTCAAATAGTGAACTAGGATTAAAAATTTATATTGTGGAGAAGCCAAAAGTAGTTGTCCACAATGGTTCTAAGGCTCTAACACTAGGGATCCAGGCTCCTCTGACTTGTTACTTTGCCTTCTGTTCCCATGGTTACCTCATGGTCTCAAAGACCTTCCCATAAGTCACTTGCTCTCTCTTCTAATACGTCACTGGGCAGAGCTTCACCATTTGGCCACCTCTTGCAGCAAGGGAAGCTGGGAAACATAGTGTTCTGTTTGGATGATCCTCTGCCCAGCCAAACATTGGTGGCTTTCTGTAATGAAGACAGTCGTGAGTGGTAAAGAGCACAGATTTCCTGTAATGTCTAAATGGCGGAAGCTTAGTCATGTCCCATCACTTACCAAGTTGAAGTGGACATTCATCCGCCCATTTATTCACTGAGACTCTGCTTTGTGCTGGGCACAGAGTTAAGCTGTAGGAAGTATTGCTCCAGCCTCTGACTCTTTGAGGAAACAGCTGGAGTGCTTGAAGCCAACCCATCACTAGTACAAGTCGCAAGAACCGCTGTCCCACTTCCCTGAGAAGCTAGAACACATGTCCAGCAGCTACAGGACCGGAAGCATCAGATGATATCCAAGGCTTTTGGTCCCAAACTCAGCCCACCCTTCAATCCTTTATTCTGCCTGGCTCCCGGCCACCAAACCACAGTCTGGCTTCTGAGTTCTGAAATGGACATCCCATAGCATGGACTTTGATGTGGGGCCAGGTAGGCAGGCCTAGGTGGGCTTGAACTTTGCCCTCCCATTTCCTGGCCTTTCGACAAGCTACATCACACCTGAACCTTGGTGTCCTCTTGACAAAAATAAGACGATAAAAAGGTGGATGGCGAGGATTCGGTGATTTAAAAGAGGACTCATCTGAGCACACAGTAAGTGCACAGTCAATGCTTCTTGCTATGATTGTTGCCTTACCTAGTATTGTCTACAGCTGGCCCTGATGCGCATGCCCCACCAGCTACCCACCCCCCATGTCCCAGATTTTAGATCTACTTGGGGCAAATGGACCCTATGTGGCCTCCCAGACAGGAGTCGGTCCCATGAACCAGGGACTCAGCCTCCATCTCCCCTCTGCAGATTTTAACGAGAATGGCTTCATTGACGAGGAAGACCTCCAGAAAATCGTGCTAAGACTGCTGAACAGTGATGATCTGTCTGAGGACCTGCTGATGGACGTCACGCACCACGTGTGTATCCAGAAGTGGAAGGGCGGGGCCTGAGGGTCCAGGTAGCCATCCAAAGCTCCTGGATATCAGGCCATCTTCTTGGGAAGGGATCCAGAGTCAAGCCTGGAGCAGGTGGCACATATTTCCCCCGCCCCTGGGCAGCTGCCATGGGGATGGGCAGCACGTGGTGCCCTGAGAAGAGGGCACACAGTGGAGAGAACTATACCTCAGCTGTCTGCTCTTCCAATAAGAATCTTCTATTCCCCTCCCGCCTGAGAGCTTCCAATCTACGTGGGTCACCAAGGGCAGCTGGGTCTACAACAGCTTAGCATCAGATGAACACATCACAATGTTCCCCTGCCCATGTCATTCATTAGGAGCATAGTGCCCAGATGTCCTGGTAACAAGGCATGGACACAGCCCTAAAACCCAAGATGGGGCACAGGCCCACAAGCTCTCAGGCTGTGAGCACCCCCGAGGATCTCAGGGCTGGATGGTAGCACCTCCCACCTGACTCAGGCGTCTTCTAATGCGGGGCTCATGCCTATGTCCGGCTGGTGGGGTGAGTGGGGTCTACTGTCCTCACTGCCAGATTGGTGCTGGGGGCTGCTGAGGAGAATCCTTCCAAAAGAAGGCTAGCCTGTGGCCGGGCGGTGGTGGTGCACGCCTTTAATCCCAACACTTGGGAAGCAGAGGCAGGTAGATCTCCATGAGTTCGAGGCCAGGCTGGTCTACAAAGTGAGATCCAGGACAGCCAAGACTGTTACACAGACAAACCCTGTCTGAAAAATAAAAAAGGCCAGCCTGTAGTGCTCTTCCACCCCAGCCTTAGCACACAAATCTTCGCCTCTCTGTGGGGCAGGGGCCCTAAGACACCCTGCCATAGTTCCTCTACGCTGTCTGTCTCCATCTTGAGACCCATCTCCTGTTGGACCCCAGGCTCCTCTCAGCCTCCTTCCTTCCACCAGGTCCTGAGCGAGTCAGATCTGGACAATGACAACATGTTGTCCTTCTCCGAGTTCGAACACGCAATGGCCAAATCTCCAGATTTCATGAAGTAAGACACCCTTGAGGGTCGGGGCTGTCCAGCAAGGTTGGAGGCAGGGAAGGCTCGCTCCCGAGTCTCCCCTGGACTGATGGCACGTCTCAGTCTTGCCATGGAAGTCATGAGTTTCCTGGGCTCTGCTGAGTCTTTCAGAAGTCATAAAACTGAAGCGTCTGAGAAATCAGCTCCTCTTGGGGAACCAAGACGGGGAACGGCAGGATTCCAGGCTTTGCAAACCATGTGTGAGGGTGGTGTAACCTCAGAGGCATTACCCCTGGTGGCCAGGACATCTGTGCCCATCTCCCAGTACCTCCTGGGCTTCAGATCTGACCTGTGTGTTGCCCACTATTACCCAGATACACTGGGAGCTGGGCTGGGGGTGGCAGGGGACATTGTTCAGCAGTGTAAGGGGAAAGCTGGCCAAAGAAACGTCACAAGGGAAGCGACTAATTCTACCTGAGAGCAGAAGGGGCCTCAGTGACCTCTGCTCCAGACTCCCTCCAGATGACAGCCCTCTGTATTTCCAAGGCCATATTTGCCAGTCTTCCGGCCCCTTCCAATTCAAAGCAAAGGCATCCTCTCTAGAGATGGTCCGGGCCATGACTGGAGTCCCACGAGAAGAGGGCTTTCCTCATGCTAAGTTGGCACCCGCTGACCTGTCTTGCACACTCGCCCCTAATGCTGCCCCTTGGTCTCATAGG
This sequence comes from Peromyscus attwateri, assembly GCA_902168425.1. NCBI lineage: Eukaryota > Metazoa > Chordata > Mammalia > Rodentia > Cricetidae > Peromyscus > Peromyscus attwateri. The sequence goes on along the minus strand of CABHPP010138813.1, from coordinate 25,886 downwards.
CAAGATGATTTTGATGATGAGGAGGAGGAGGATGACTCTTGAGACGTTTACAAACCAACTCACAAAAGTTCAGGGCGGGGTTTAGCAGGAAACTCGGCAGGAGCCCAGGCAGCTGCGTGTTCTCGTCTCCGTCTCTCCCTTTCCCCAACCCACCTCTACCTCCATTAGCTCTACTTCTCTACTCATCTCACACTTACCTTCCACTGCACACCAGCAACCTCTGGGTAGTGAGACACGGGGTCGTTGTGTGCCACACACGGGGTCGTCATGTGTCACGGCCTCCCGATATGGTTGATTTCGATTGAGCTTCAGTGACTCCTAAGTGATGTCTCAGCTCAGCTCTGAATTCCCAGAGGGACTCCGGTCGGCCCAGCTGGGTCAGGCGGTCCACACCTCTTCCAACCATAAGGATGGAGATGAAGGCTCCTGACTCCATCGTGGCTACTCCCAAGGGGCGGTGGTTAGGGCAGAACCTACATAGGTCTCACTTGGGATCAGTCCTATCAGAGGAAATTCCTCCTCCTCCACCACAGTCCTGCACAACATTGGCGCTGGAATCCTGTTTGCCTTGCGCCTGTGTCTAAATCACTCCTATTTCTTCCCACTGGCTCCAACACCCCCAAATTCAGAAACCTTTTGTGTTCTGGTTGATGCTGAGAGAAGCCTTAAAAAGGTTTAGGAACCGGAGAAATAGCTTAGCTGGTAAACTGCTTGCCATTATGCAATCATGAGGCCTTGAGTTTGATCCCTGGCATCCATGGTAAAAGCTGAGTATGGTGGTACCTGCTTGTCATACCAAGGCTGGGAAGCCTGAGACAGGGTGGTCACTGGGCTCCCTAGTGCCAGCCAGAGACTTTGTCCAAAAACAAAACAAGATATACCGCTCCTGAGGGACCATACTGGAGGTTACTCTCTGGTCTCCACACATGTACATATGTGCACATGTACCCTCACTGACATTCATATACACACACACATACACACACTCACACACTCATATACACATACACACTCATACACACACACACACACACACACACACACACACACACACACGAGAAGGTTTGAGTTGGCTGGGACCATTACCCACAGAAACGGGCCTGATGGGACAAGGTGGGGACCTCCAGCTAGCTCTGGAACTTTTTCTTTCAGTTCTTTTCGGATCCATTTCTGGGGATGTTGATATGGAGGCAGCCTTCCGGTTCTGCAGCCTCAAGGGAGACCCCTGGAACCCACCTGCGCCCAGGCACAGTGAGAGCTGATTGGAAGTATGATTTGTCTGTCCTTCCTTCACCTCCAGAATACTGTTTACTAAATAAAAATACATGTGTTTTCCTCAGCCCATCCCGACCCACTGCCTTTTGAAAGCAGGGTCCTACATAGGGCGTTGGTGTTGAGAACTGCTCATTCTAGGCTTCGGGTTTGCCAAAAACTCCAGGCAAGCCGGGATGGCAATCCTTTTGAGGACAGAGTTCAAGCCTCAACCCGTGTCAGAGGAGGGGACCGAGCCAAATGGAACGAAGTTCAGAAGGGAAATATTCGACCTTCCCTCCTCTGGAACCTACCCTTGACCCGTCGTCTCCCAGAGCAATGTCAGGGATGTACACATAGCTGTCATTCCAGCCGGCGCCTGGCTTCTCTGTCTTCCTCCCACGGAGAAGACATCTTGGCCCTGCTTGCCACCCTTGGGCTCTGGGGATGGGACCATGTGTGACCAGCGTTTAGGGCTTATTTGCTTTGCTCTTCAGTCAAGTCCTGCAATGAATTTGGCCACTCCAGGGACATTTTGGGGTCCAGCTGGCCAGAGACTCTGGGACATGAGAGAAGCTCATCATGGGAACTTGTGGGAGCTGCCAGATGGCTACCTGCTGGGTGCGTGGTTTTCCTCAGCTATGTGGTCCTGAGGGAGGTAGATAATCGCTGATTACACAGGAAAGGGTCATTTTTGTCATAGTGTGCATTTGAATCTCATCTTCAGGTCCCGGCTCACCTGTTCAGAGGCAAGAGGCACCCAATGCTCGGCGAAGTCCCCTTGATCTAATCCAGGAGGGGCTGGAATGTTGGGGAAGCCCAATGGTATAGTACACTCCTGAGCTGAGATCTCCTCCCCAGCACCACCTATGGGGCTGTTCCATCCTACCCTCTGCCTTGTCAAAGTCCCCCAGGAGGTCAGAAGCTGTCATGTTGTGAGAGCAGACTTTGACCCTCAAAGGTCACCTAGGCTTGTGACCTTGACACCCACTCCCTGTGGCCATGATGTTAAGAGTAGTTTAATCCCAGCTCACCCCTCAAGCTCTTCAACAAATAAGCCCCCCGGGTGGTGGTGGCTCATGCCTTTAGTCCCAGCACTTCATAGGCAGAGGCAGGTAGATCTCTGAGTTCGAGGCCAGCCTGGTCTACAGAGTGAGTTTCAGGACACTCAGGGCTATGTAGAGAAACCCTGTCTCAAAAAACCTTAAAAAAAAAAAAAAAAGGAGGAAGGAAGGAAGGAAGAGAAAACATACACTCAAGGATACTCAGCCAGCTCCTGCCAGTCCGTGCTGAATACACAATGTTCAAACTGGCTTCTTCCCTGAAAAGCCACCCACCACCCCACTGCCAGGCCCCTCCGGATCATAAAGACCCCTACTGTCTCTGCATAGGTGTGTGAGAAGCCAGAACCAGGGAGCCCAAGGACCTGGTTCAAATCTTGTCTGTGCCATTTCCTTACTGTGTGTGCCTGGACAGCTTACTCAGCATCCTGGAAGTTTCAGGTCTTCAGTGAAGAGGGAGGGTGATGTCGTCCTCACAAGTTTTCATAAGGATCAATTAAATAACGCCAAGGCTCCAGGATTCCTTCCCGAGTGTGAGGGTCATTTTGATTGTCAATTTGATTGGACTAAGAAACACCTAGGGAGTTAGTGCCACACACTTTCGCATGCATCCATGAGGGTGTTTGCAGAGACAATTAACTGAGGGTAGAAATCCCTCTCAGAATGTGAGCAGCACCATCCCACGGGCTGGAAGTCCCAGACTGAGTCAAGGGAAAAGGAAAAAGTCAGCTGAGCATCGACACCCAGGGCAATTGTTGGGGAGCCATGATACCCACTTTGAGATAAGGGCGGGTGTTCTCAATTATACTAGTGAAAACAGATGTGAGGTCTCCATACCCGAGTGACCTGCCTGGGCGGACTTGTGAGCCCGACCTTTGTCAGACCCCCTGGCCCCACCTGGCTCAACTTGGGAGCAGCTAGGTGGCCCCCAGCAGCTGGACACTGCATCTTAGTTTGAATCCCTTAAGCTTAGCTCTCCCCAGGCACTCAGGATTCCTTCATGCATGGTGACAGGACCCAAAGGAGAGGCACATGGGAAGGTTGTGGCTGAAGATTTTATTGCAAGCCAGCCAGCCTAGTCAAGCCAAGGCTCCCTGGCATCAGCCACCTGGCTTCAGGCTCTGAACTCGAAGTAGAGGTCCCTCCTCCGCCGCTCCTGTGAGGAGACTCTCTTCCCCGACGGGAAAGTCTGATAGTGCTTCAGGTAGTCAGGGGACACTCTTAAAAGGTGCCACTTATTCTTCGGGGTGAGAGGAGGCCTGGGGGTGAGGACGGGGCCATTGTCAGGCAGAGTGCCTCGTGGGGAGGGTAAAGAGTGTTCACCACAGCTGCATGTGCCCACAATGGCTTTGTGGCCCTGTAGTCACTCAGCAGTGTGACATCTGCTAAGTCACACGGACTTGGGTGTGGATTCTGGTCCTGTCTCCGGCTGGAAACAAACCCATGTAACAATGAGCAGCTGTTACTATTACCCTTCTGGCCTTGTTCTCAACGAAACTCTGCATACAGAGCACTTAACACAGTGCAAGGCAAGGGGTAAACCCTCGACGGTTACAGGAGGAGATGGTGGCTGAGGATGACGGTACGGTGAAGATGATGGTGGTAATAGATGGTGATGGTGATGATGATGGTGAAGGTAACAGGGGTAATGATGGTGATGGTGATGGTAGTAATGGTAATTATGAGGATAGGTAAAGTGAGGACGGTGACGATAAGGATGACGGTAATGGTGATGATGGTGAAGGTGATGGTGGTGATGATAGTGTTGACGATGGTGAAGGTGATGGTGGTGATGATGGTGAAGGTGATGGTTGTGATATGTTGGTGATGATGGTGAAGGTGATGGTGGTGATGGTAGTGTTGACGATGGTGAAGGTGATGGTGGTGATGATGGTGAAGGTGATGGTTGTGATATGTTGGTGATGATGGTGAAGGTGATGGTGGTGATGGTAGTGTTGA
>CABHPP010138813.1:3002-19523 GCA_902168425.1 Peromyscus attwateri | reverse complement strand
TACCCATGTCCACGCAGGCATGCCCTCAGCACACCTACCCATGTCCACGCAGGCATGCCCTCAGCACACCAACCCATGTCCACACAGGCATGCCCTCAGCACACCAACCCATGCCCATACAAGCATGCTCTAAGCACACCACCGTCCACACAATCATTGCCCTAAGCACACCGCTGTCCACAAGAGCTCAGCTTTTCCTTCCCTTCGGGAGCAGGTGTGTCTGTGTGAGTCGAAACGGAGAAAAAGGCTGCCACTACCACACTGAGATGGTCCCATGGCTTCTCAAAGCCCGAGATTGTCTACTCATCCTGCCCCTGGGGAACTTCCCTCACTCGGACAGGTCTCTTCTGGCATCAGACAATGGCTGTGTCCTTCCTACCAGGCTGGGGGTGTGGGGGAGGGGTGCGGGGGCTGTGGGGGGTGTGGGGGGTGAGGGAAGACGCTGTGAAGAACAGGGCTCCTAGAGCTAGCATGAACCGAACCCTCTTTCCAACCAAGGGAATAGGTCTGTGTAGCCCTGGGATGGACGCTGGATGAGCCAGAGAAGCAAAAGTACCAGGGGTGTGGCTAGGTCTCCATCTCCATCTCTTCACCAGACAATTTGGTACAATCTGGGCTAAAGATGACCTGGGGCCCACTCTTAAGGGAATGGGAACTATGGAGGGTTGGCACATACCCGGAAATTTCAGTGGACTCTTTGATTGTGTATAATTTTCCCTGGGGTTTGTTGGGGGGGCCTTTTCTTCAGGTAAGAAGCAAGTACCCTCACGCTGGTTAATTTCATGTCAACTTGATACACGCTAGAGTCATCTGGGAAAGGGGAACCTCAATTGAGAAAATGCCCCCACCAGTTAGTTTGGTCTGTAGACAAGCTTTGTGGAGCATTTTCTTGATTGGTGATTGATGTAGGAGGGCCCAGGACATTGTGTGTGTGTGTGGGGGGGGCACTACCTCTGGCAGGTGGTCCTGAGCAGCCGCAGGGAGCAAGCCAGTAAGCCACATTTCCCCTACGGCTTCTTGTTCTGGTTCCTGTCTCTAGGTTCCTGTCCCGACTTCCTTCGATAATGGAGTATAATATGGAAGTGTAAATGGTGTTTTATCACAGCAATAGAAACTAAGATAGAGCCATAGAGTTAAAAAATCAGAGGGAGCAGAAGAAAGGGGCAGGGGCATCCCTGAAGGTTCCCCAACTACACTGGCTGTGGACTGAGCAAGACAGAGCCATAGAAACCTCTCGAATGTAGGAGATCTCCTCTGGCTCTGAAACTCTGAAAAAGGCAAACCCCTCTCCCCAGCCACCCAGGCCTTCCCGGGCTGGGGCTGCAACCTGGCAGGCAGCTCACCTGATAAAAGTTATTGATCTCGAAGTTGCGGCTGCTGTCCAGGTTGGATCGGGTGTAGGTGGGCAGATGCAGCCAGCGATCCCAGTCCTGGGCCTGGTTGGTCAGCACCAGGGTGGGGTTAGGAGAGAAGATGGTGGGAAAGCGGCCTCCACTGAGGAGTGCATAGCTCTTCTCTAAGGCTGTATTGCGGAGGTCCTGGAAGTACTTGAAGGTGGTGTTGCCGTAAGAGGAGCCAAAGGAGGAAGCCACACTGGGGACATGGCCTTTATACCTGCAGTGACAGCGGGGAGGGGACGGGTGGAGGAAGACACATGACATCCATAGCTAGTTCCCAAACAGGCCCGTGGCAATAGAGGGATCCTGCGTCCCTCTGGCTGTGAAAGGATTCCTAAAGAGCACTAGCCTGCTCAGGGCTCTCGGGGGGAAGATCACGTGAACAGGCCTCTGGGCCACTTCCTTGGCACAGAGGGGTTGACTGGGTGGCTGTCCTCCAGACCATAGACCTCTGAACCTCTCGGGGAGCTTACAAGCCAGTCACCCACGCACAGATCTCCCAGCTCTTCAGGGGCCAGCCAAAAGATTCTGGGCTCTGTCTAGCCCCAATCTTCCGCAGTCATCTCGTTATAGGGAAGAGAGAAGTTGGTGGAACTCAGCAGTGAAATACCGTGGGTGTTTGGTTTTCTAGAGCACAGGCCCGGCTGGGCCTTGTTCCTCCAAACGGAAGTCCCCTAAAGGAGTTGCACCTTCAACTAAACTTTTTTTTTCAAGGCTGAGTTACTGATTAAAAATTCAGTGTTTTTTTAATTGAAGAGGTTGGGATTGGAGAGGTTGGAATGTTGCAGGTCCAGAGCCTAATCACATTCTGTCTTGGGCTTTCTGTGGCCCACGAAACAGCCATTCTTGCCCACTTTTGTGTCTGACCTAATATCCAGTGACTCATAGGTAAAAACCCTTTGAGTGGATTAACTTAAAACCCTATTTTCTACCAACCAAAAGGCTAAGAATGCCATCAGATAGCACGTGGGGACTATAACAAGAAACTTTGCCTCAAGTGGTTCCACTAATGTATTTTTTAAAATAATTTAATTTTATTTTATGTGCATCGGTGTGAGGATATCAGATCTCCTGGAACTGAAGTTACAGTTGTGAGGTGCCATGTGGGCGCTGGGAATTGAACCCGGGTCCTCTGGAATAGCAGCCAGTGCTCTTAACCACTGAGCCATCTCTCCAGTGCCCCCACCAATGTATTTTTAAAGTGTCTTGATTTATGACTCTCTTTGTTCTGTTACTATACAAGCTTCATCGAACTGTTACCACATTGGAATGCAGAATTCACGGTAACTGAACTCTGAGTTCCGGCCTATGGACACCCACCTTTGGCTCTAGAATAAACTCTCTTCTCTCCTTTGAGGTGAGAGTTGTGCTGTTGTTTTTAATTAAAAATTCTTTTTGAAAATGGCATACACAAGTACTGAATTTCCATCATTTCCATCCCTCCCTCTTCCAGCTCCTCACACTCCTTCTCAAGATAATTGTGGTTTTCAGGTTGACATTCCCATGGCTTCTCAAGATGCTTATTCAAGTGACCTGGGGGCCTTGACCAGGGCTCTGTGCTGCTAAACACCCTTGAACAACTCTTTTGATGCTAAGGAGGCCCAGAAAGAGGAAGAGAAAATGTGAAAGACTTAGGGACCCTTCTGAGACGGGAGAGCCTTGGCTACACGAGGTTCACAGAGCAAGGCTGCCCAGCACATGTCGGACACGGACCAACGCTTTCCAGTCCGCACAGTCATTACTGCTCTCCATTCCTCACCCTCCAACATCTGACTCTCCTTCACGCTGCTGTTGACAGTGCTGCTGCTGACCTCCCTGCTGTTAGCGCGGAGTACACCTCTCCTCCACCTGGAAATGTCACTATTGCTTACCCTGTTCTTTGTACCCACTTCCCTGATCATTCTTTTGAGTCTCTTCATCCTTTTCCATTCATCTGAGAGAGAGAGAGAGAGAGAGAGAGAGAGAGAGAGAGAGAGAGAGAGAACTCCCTAGATAGATAGATATAGATAGATAGATAGATGGATGGATGGATGGATGGATGGATGGATGGATGAGTGGATGGGTGAGTGGATGGGTGGGTGGATGGGTGGGTGGATGGGTGAGTGGATGGGTGAGTGGATGGGTGGGTGGATGGGTGGGTGGATGGGTGGGTGGATGGGTGAGTGGATGGGTGAGTGGATGGGTGAGTGGATGGGTGGGTGGATAGAGAGAGAGAAAGAGAGAGAGAAGGCATACATATATGGAGGTCAGAGGTCGATGTTGGGTGGTTCTTCCATTGCTCTCCACCTGAGTTTTTAAGACAGAGTCTCCAACTGAATCCAGAGCTTACCTGGTTGGACTGGCTCACTCTGTGACTGTGACCCCTCCAGACTCCCAGTGCCCAAGTTATTGGTGTGTTCCGCCACACTTGGATTTTAAACTTTTATGTAGGTGCTAGGCAGCTGGACTCAGGCCCTCAACCCACCCCTGTCTTAGTCTTGTTCTATTGCTGTGAAAAGACACCATGAACAAGGCATCTCTTATAAAAGAAAACATTTAATTGGGAGCTAGCTTAGAGTTTCAGAGGCTTAGTCCATCATCATCACGGTGGAGAGCATAGCCCTGGAGAAGTAGCTGCATCCTAATCCATAGGATGAGTTATATTCTGATCCATAGGCGGAGAGGAAGAGAGAAACACTGGGCTTTTGAAACCTCAAAGCCCACCCCCAGTGACACACTTTCTTCAACAAAGCCACACCTACTCCAACAAGACCACACCTCCTAATCCTTCTAATCTTTTCAAACAGTTCCTCTCCCTGGTATCTAAGCAATCAGATATATGAACCTACAGGGGCCATTCTTTTTCAAGCCACCACATTCCACTGTGGCCACCATAGACTTGTAGCCATACCATAATGTAAAATGCACTTAATCCAGCTTCAAAAGTCCCTATAGACTTTCATAGTCTCAACACCATTTTAAAGTCCAAAGTCCAAATGTCTTCTGAGACTAAGGCAATTGCTTAACTGTAACCTCCTGTAAAATCAAAATCAAAAAGCAGATCACATACTCCCAACATACAATGGCACAGAATATGCATTACCATTCCAAAAGGGAGGAAAGGGAGCATAGTGAGGATATACTGGATCAAAAAGCAAGACCTAAAACCAGCTGGGCAAACTCCAAATTCTCCATCTCTATGTCTGATGTCATGGAGATCTCCAGATCTCCAATCCCTTTCAGCTTTGTTGATTGCAACACACTTTTTTTTTTCTTTTGCGCTGGTTCCACAACAAGTCGGTGGCTCTTCTTGGCAGACATCCCACACCTCTGGCCTCTCCAACATCTTGAGGTCTCCAACAAAATCCAGGCTTTACCTTCACAGCTTCACATAATGGCCTCTCTGGACCTCCATGCAGGGACAAACCCTGATGTACATCTGGCCTCAGCAGCTTTCCTTAGCTGCGGAGGAAGATTCCACAACCCCTTTCCTGTATATTCCCTGGTAAAGCCAGGGCCACATGATCAAAGATGCCAAGTTCTTTTGCTTGTAGGCCTGGAACTTGGTCCCTTTGTTCAATTACATATATATCAGCTTTCTGTTGTTGATGCATTCCTTCACTGCTTAAACTTTCTGAGTTTGAGGCCAGCTTAGTCTATATTGTAAGACTTCATGCGCTCCACCAGACGGTGAGCTTCTCAGATGTGGGATGGGTTTGTGTTCTACATATTTGTGTCCCTGGTTCTTCATACTTAGTCTGGCACATGGTATGTGGGGGGGGGGGGGGGGGGAACCAAACAGTTTATTAAACAGATAGAATGACAAGCAGATAGAATATCTACAGCAGCGGTGATGGGCACAGTTGAACCTAGATTAACAAACACCAGAAGGTCAGTCAGTGCCCATGTTCTAGGGACTTCCAATACATGCCCTAAGACGACGACCATCGTCCATGAGAACTGAGGTCCAGCCACACACCAGGGCAATCCCAGTTAAGCCCTGGTGGTACAAGGAACTGCAGCTTGTTTGCTTCTACATTCCAGACACCCATCCTGCCTCAAGGGTTCTGTGTCTCCAGAGGGCCCCCCTTGGGCCGCTGCATCCTTACCAACAGGTGTAGGCCTAGAATTAGGCAGTAATGCATGATTTCCTTCCCTGCATCTTCAGAAAAAAATGGCAAGAAAATATGTAGCGTGACAAACAGACCTGCTGGCTGCTTTCCATTGTGATCAAAATATTTCAGATCCTTCCAGTTTCTGGCCCTGTTGTTCCTGCCAGTGGGCCTGCCTGGGATCTGGTAGCAAGGATGGGTCAGGGCAGTGTGTAAAGTGAGCCACAGAGGTGACCAAGCTAGCAGACTCCATCCCTGGCTTCACGGGTCTCTCTCCAGTCCCTTTCACTCTATTCTTTGACTTCATATGCTCTTGATGCTTTTCCATTCACTTCAGAGCCCTTTCTTCTGGGTCCTCCTGGACTTCCTGCCAATAGCCTCTTCTGACATAGAAATTGAGGGCTCAGGAGTCTTTGGTGCTCTCCCTGTGAGCCTGTGTGGCCACCTTGGCCACCTCCAGAAGACAGAGTCCTCCTCTCTACCATGGCTCACCTCCTGGGTCTGGAGTCTGTCTTGTTCAACTTCCTGGCAGGTCTCTTCTGTTTCTCTCAGCCTCTGTCCTTCCTCCCTGCCATCTGTAATGTCTCCTGTTCTCCTCACTTCTGCCCTCTGCCTATGGATGCTCCCTAGTCTTTTCTGGACTGTGAAGCTCTGTAGGACTTTGCTGTCTCTCACATCCTACCCTTCCTCTTCCTTTATGTCTCCATCTCTCTAAGGAAGGCCACAGAACTTCTGTCTTTGTTCCTTCAACCCTACTTTTGACCTCTCTCAGTCCCACTTCTGTCCCTACCACTGAACCATAAACCTCTTACTGGTTTAATCAAGGCCATCCAGGGCTATCCAATGCCTTCGGCTCACATTGCCTCTCTGCTACATTTGTACCAGTGATAATCCCTGTTTGGAAGGAAGCAACTCTGAGAAGCAGAAGCAGAGTTCCTGAGAAGTTTCATGCTATAGAGGAAACCTCCTAAAAATATAGCTTCAATAAGCTGCAAAGTCATAAACAACAGGTATAAGAGGGAGATATTGCTTCACATTTCCTTAGTCCTAGTGAGACTGGAGCTCTATGACTCTCTTGCAGCTATGTTGGGGGAACATCTGAAGGTGAGTTGGCTGGGAATGTTGGGTTGCTTGTAGTTTTCTCTCCTCCTTTTCTTTGGAAGGAGAGATGCATGTTTTGCCTCTCCATGCCAGAAATCCCAATTAAATGTTTTCCTTATAAGAATTGTCATGGTCATGGTGTCTCTTCACAACAATAGAAACCCTAAGACACCATACCATTTTGAAAAAGAAAAGAATGGAGATGGGAAGAAGTGTGGGTTGTAGAGAACACTCTACAGGAAGCATGACCTGAGACTATCACACCAGCCAAGAGGCCAGTCAGTCCTTTCCCAGCACGAAGATGTAGAAAATAAAATCCTCACAGGCTCTCCCTAAAAGAAGTGTTCAGTGACAAAACCCTGCCAAACAAGGGGTGATTCAAAGGAAAAATTAAGTTCAGTCAAGCAAAGCCTCTGTGAGAATGAGGGCTGGTGATCTTCCAACCTATTCAAGAACAGGACTAGGAATAGCAGCCAGGTGAGCACTGCTTGCAGAACAGGGGTGAATGTTATAAAACCTGTCAAGGTAAAAATAACCTGAGCAACCAAAATCGAAAGGTGGGTGGAGGGGAGATGGGAGCGTACTAAGAATGTCTCTGAACAGTCAACCCATGCCATCGAAAATGGAAATGCCATCACAAGTACACGACATAATGACTCTCTCAGCCTTTGTTGGCTTTTAGTCACTCTCTTCCTGCCCACCCCCACCCCCATGCACCCAAGGATCTTGGAGGGATATCTTTTTCTGATGAGTTGACATTTATCTAAAGTCTGCCTAGTCTTCCTTTTTATTTCAGTTTCTTTCTCTTCCATCCTAGTGAGATTAAATTTCACACTTTCATTTTGAAATAGCAAATAAGGTCTGATTGTATTTTTTTTTTTTTTTTTTTTACAAAATCAGTTTCATGTGACTTCACATCTGTCCTTCATCTGGCCCTTTTTTCAGACCTAAGGTGGGGTTCACCAAATGGTAACTTTGGGTGTTGGACTTGGGAAGACCTACTGCTTTCTTTTTCTTTTTTTTTTTTTTTGTATATGCATCTGAGAGAGAGAGACAGACAGACAGAGACAGAGCTAGAAGGACAGAGAGAGGTTGAAAGTTGCCTTTCTGGGACCCCACTGTGTGGTGGCACAATGCTACAGCATGGAGACGTAAGCTCCGACTCTCAGGCAGAAGTCATAGTGTCATGAGGTTGTGTCCTGTCTGCCATGCCATGTAGGCAACCAGCAAGGACCAGCTCCAAACCAAGCTGAACCAAACCAAGCTGGACCGCGGTTAAGGTTCTCCTGAAAGGCCAGGAGGGAAGGCCTACTCCGTGGGTGGGTACTGGCAGAGTTTCCTTTGGGAGACTGAGAAGGGCTTGGCTTTAGGAGACCCACAAAGCAGGGGGTTGGAGAGGTCTGGTGGAGAGTCAGCTCTAGTCATGAGTCATCTCGGTATTACACCCATGGTTCTCTCTTCAAAGATTAGCTTCTTTGGGGAAACCTCACCATGAAAGACTTCCATCTCCTATGCACTGATGATGCCATCTCCGGCCCCAGCTATTCTGCTTACAGATGCTCAGACTCTGCTCGCCTACTTCCCCTTCTGCCCGGTGTTATAACGCTGCCCTTGCTAACACGGCCCCATCCAGCCAACAGTGGTCTACCGTTTCTTTTCCAATACCCTGCACACAGACCTCCCTCAGTTCTGTTCATCTACTCCCCAAATCTCTCTCTGCCTTCCTCTCTCCCACAACTGTGCTCACCAGGACAACCTCAATTCTCCTAGAGTCTTTCCTCAACGAAGTCCCACCCCCCTCTCATCCCCACCATCCCTCCTCCCAACACCACTGTATCCTGCGTCCAGGTCAGAGCAATCTTCCTCACATTGACCACTTTCCTCTAGACACCCAGGTCTAGCAGAGGCATACACAGTGTCATGCCCTAAGCCTCTGGTGTCTTCAGCAGCTCCTCTGTCTGGGGGGCTGAACTTCCGCCCTCAGGGAACTTGCCTTCTACTCACTTGGGAAGAGCCGGTCCTCTGAGTTGGCTCCCTGACCTCACCCTGTACCTCATACGGGTGTTTGCTGTTGCGATTTTCATCCTTACATTCAGACCCAAGTCCACACACGTCCTGGTTAGTGTTGTGTCAACTTGACACAGAGTCATCCGGGGACAGGGAACTTCAACTGAGAAAACGCCTCCATCAGATTGCCTGTAGGCAAGTCCATGGGGATATTTTTTTTTTAAACAGGTGATATGGGAGGTGCCACTCAAGACAGGTCATCCGGGGTCATATGAGAAAGCAGGCTGAGCAAGGTATAGAGAGCAAGCCAGTAAGCAGCACTCCTCCATGGTCCTTGCTTCAGCCCCTGCCTCCAGGCTCCTGCCCTGCTTGAGTTCCCACCTTGGCCTCAATGATGAACCCTGATTAGAGCTATAAGGCAAACAAACCCTTTTCTCCTCCAGCTGGTTCTGGTCAGTGTCTTATTGCAGCTATAGAAAGTGAACTCAGACAGCCTGTGTCTACTCTGTGTTCTTCCCAAGCCCCAGACCCAGCACTTAATACATGCTCATGGGAGGAGCGAGAAGTCCGGATCGTTGGCAGCACAGTGTCTCTGGCCTGTTCTAAAGGGAGTTCAGATTTCCAGAGTGCATGAAACATCCCACCCACAAGGCACTGGGCTCTTCCGAAGAAAAGAGCTGTGGAGATGAGACTCGCCCTTGGGAGTCTTCTCTTCACCACCCCCAAGCTCCCTGCCATGCTCCTCCTCTGCTCCCTGCCTCCCACCCTCTGTGAATGCCAAGGTATTTGCATCCCAATAGAATAGAAGCCCCCTCCTCCGCAACTCTTCAGTTCTGCCTGGCTTCCCGTCTGAATTCGCAGCTCTGCCAGGTGGATGTGTGTGCACACGCATTCTCATTATTTAGCACTCAGAGGACTCATCAAGAAGCTAGGCACAGGTCCCTTGGCTGCACCTGGATGTGTGGGTCTTCAGCGGACCCCATAGGGCTCCATATTAGAACCTTCTGCTGCCCTGCTTTTGTTGGCCCTGTGACAGGGGAATGGCAGGTTTTATAACTGAGCGTTGAACGGTGGCACAAGCTCATCTCCTCCCCACCCCTTCTTTCTGTCCTTGCCCATTCATCTGCCCCCATGTTTCTCCATCTACCTGCACACACAAGCCAGGAGTTGCCAAGCCAGGCTCCTGGGCCAAGACCACAAATGGATTCTAAGGCCCATTGTGGATCGCTGTGTGTGCAGGGAGCAATCTCATCCCTGCCTCTTAAGAGCACTGGCTGGCCCCATAGCTGACATTAAAATTAATTACCATGAGCATCAGGGATCCCTTGAGCAGCCTTATTAACTAATTAACTTGATACATTCGGCGTGTTCCCGTTCTGCGCACAGCCTCTTCTCTGCCATACCTTCCACAGAGGACAGAGCAAGCTGATGGTATCCTCCTACTCCACCCCAGCCCTTGGCAGACCCTGTGAGGGCTCCCCACTGCCTGTGGTGAGCTTTTGGGGGAGACTGTCTCTGCCTGTGGGGCTGTGTGAGGGATCTTACCAACCTTGTTCTTAACTTTCCTAGTGAAGCTTTCCCACTCCAGCCAACTAGACTGCTGCTTTGAAAACACAGAACCTCCAGCCCTTGCTTCTGCTCAAGCCCTCCCTGCCACCCAGCGGGCTCCCTCCCTCCCTCCTCTGTGATCCTGTCTGCCATTCCAGGTGATGTTAAGTGTACTCTTTTTCTTAAACAGTGCTGTGTATTGAACCTAGGGCCTCATGCATGCTAGGCAAGTAAACTAAATTCCCAACCCGAGTACTCTCCTTCCCAGGAAGCCTCTACTGATGAATTCCTAGGTCCTGCTCACCCTCTGTTCAGTTGTTTCTTCTCTGACCTGTTCACATTCTGTTGTATTTGAAATGGTCTGAACCCTTGGAATATTCTTCCTACTGCTTCTGTCTGTGCTCCAATTGTTCCCACCCAGCAGATGCTCTGTAAGTGTTTATCGGGTTGAATTGACAAATGGAGGCTCGCTTTGATGAGCCCATCTTTCTCTAGGAAAGGAGGAGAAGAACCTCTGATATGTAGCCCGGGTTTCCAGGCTCCTGATACTCTGTTCTCAGGGGCTTCTTAGTGCCCCAGCTTGTGTGAGAGGCACCAGTTACCTAAGAACCACCCCAACTCAGCTTAGAGCTGAAATCTGAGGAGGAGATAGCCCTGGGGCAGAGGTTCGGGAACCACACTGGGAAGAAAGGTAAATGGCTTGCCAGAGGACCCCAGCAAATGAGAACAGGCATCCACTGAGGAGGAGAGCACTAGATGGGACTTCCTGAAGGGCAGAGTCTAGAGGAGGAGGAGAGGGGGGTCTAGAGTCCAATGTCTGCTTGAATGCCCCCTGCTCAGGCAACTGGGACGAGACTCACAGAAGGTAGCTCCCTGCTGGCCTTCGTCAGACCCTACAGCCTAAGGCTGAGCTGTCAGAAGTACGCACAGGAAGGTTGCATCCTGGGAGAATCCTTTTAAAAGATGCTTAGGCTGGTGCCCACTCCATCACAAAGGTCTTCCACACTGGAATCACCCGGGAGGGCTGAAAAACCTCATCCTCATGCTTAGCCCAACCAATAGTGTCAGAACCCCTAGGTGTGGCCCACAGAGGGACACAAACCAAAGCTCTCAGATCTAACACCGATGCCCACATCAGTTGAGACAGCCTTTGGTTCATACTCCACGATGGACTGACCCATCTTGGAGGCTGCACCTCCACGTGCTAGGCCTGCCCTGAGCCCCGGCCAACCCCATCTCCTCTGCCCCACCTCCTCAGATGAGGGAATGGTTTGCTGGTGGTACTTGCTTGATCTGGCCTCAAAAGAGTGGTTGCTAAAACGTCAGAAATCTGTCTGGTGTTTAAAAGGTTAGTATTAAAAAACAAATGAATAAATAGCTAGTGTAAAAAACAACTGAGTTACTTAAAGTTGTAATTAAACAAATGGTATGAAAAACTAAGATAATAAGTGTGCAAATAATCATCACTCATGATCATGTTATCTGTGTTCTCTAGCTTTTTATCTATTGGATTTTATAGTGCAGACACAAACAAGCCTCCTCTTCCAGGAGGATTTATTTGTCCAAAAACCTCCAGCTATTCAACTCTCTCTACTCACTTTCTTCCTATACATATGTATTTACGATAAAGTTTAACTTACAAATTGTGTACAACTATAGATTAGCAATAACTAATGGTATAATAGGACAATTACAATAATATACTAATAAAAACTATTGAAAGTTTATGAATTACTTGCCTCTAGAAGTTTATATTCTTATTTGCAGACTGAAGTTGACTTTGGGTAACTGACATTGCTGAAAACCGATGATAACCTATGTAGTGATGTATCACCACACCCCTTCTTAGCTTTAGAGCCGCCATGCTGACATCTCGAATCTAAGCTACCTCTGGAGGGTTTCTGACACAGATCCAGGTGAATGCTACAAATCCATGCTTTCTCCTCTGGAGTGAGCTTCAAGACGCAGGCTGGGCATGAATGAATGTACAGAGAGAGCTAGAAGTGTGAATGGAGGTAGAGAGCCAGGGAAGGCGTCACCCACACCTGATCTGCAGGCAGAGGGCAGACTCCCACAGGAGCTCGTCTTGTCCCTTAAAAAGGCTTATGATGCCAGGGCCTTGGACCCAAGAGTTCTTTACCCAGTATAGTGTGGCACCTAAGCCAGGTACATACAGATAGTATCTACAATCTATAGAAGTTGTCTGGACAATGTGCCACTCAGGAACAGCAAGAAACAAAACAGGCCATTTTGGCAGCCACCTGAACATTATCATCACCACCATCATCGTAATCATCATCATCATCATCATCATCATCATCATCACTATCACTATCATCCTCCTCATCTGGTGCTGCCCCCTGCTTTGAGCTTCAGGCTTTGAGCACAATAGTATTCTAACAGTAATAGATCACATCTACCAACTGGGCGGCTTTGTGCATATTGGCTGATTTACTTTCTTTTAACTTGCATGCGTTGTCTTCATTTAATAGATAAGCTAAGTAGAACAGAGAGGGGCTAAAGAGCTTCCCCAAGGTAATGAAGTGATGAGACCCCGGTTCAAATCTAGGCAGGCTGGCTCCAGCATCTGTCTCTCACCGTCTACTCTGTTCCTCTCCCTGCCCAGGAAATGGAACCTGTCCGTGATGGGCTCCATGAAGGTTCAGGGTAGATACTGGGATAAAGCAGAATATTAAAGCCATGAGGGCATGTGGAGTGGGCCTGGGCATGATTCTCATTCCTCCTCTTGGTTGTTATGAAGATCTTTGTATTTATAATTTTTTTTTGGGGGGGGGGGGAACGGTGCCGTATGTGCCATGGCCGGTGTGGGGAGGTCAGAGGACAACTTTCAGGAGTGGGTTCTCTTCTCTTTCCACCATGTGGGTCCCAGGTATTGAACTTGGGTTCCTTTACCTGCTGAGCCATCACACTGGGCCATGGAGACCTTTTTACAGAGGGGGCTTGGAAAGGACATATCACAGTGTGAATGGCACATATTTGGGGAGTTATGGTGTTACTGCCAGGCACCAGAGACCTGGCTCCATCCCAGCTCTTACAGTCACCAGCAGGAGATCGTGCACAGACCCCCGTGGCCTCCATGCCCATATCTGAAACAGCAAGGAGGTGGGCTGTGAGAGTCGTGTGGTCCTAACCAACCCAATATTCTCTGCCTGTGGATAAAACTACAAAGGAGGTGATTTGAGTGTCAGGAGAGACTGGCTGTTCTTTAGAATCTGTGATTAACGTTTGAAAAAGAACAGAAAAAAAAATAATAATTATCCAAGCGAGGTAGGGAATCCTGGATTCTTTCATTAAGTTAGCGGAATTGCCAGGGAGGTGTAGACACACCAGATGTTTTGATTCATTCCTTGTTGATGGGGACCTTTAAGGAAAGCATCTCTCTCCCAGAAAGATCTCAACAAGAAAGCAGCAGACATGGGCTCAGCTGCCCAGCCTAATCCAGGCCAGTAAAGCCTCCTTTATGGCCCATTCGTCATTACTATTCCTAAAGGCATCATGGGATACAATGCGGCACTCAAGGGAACTGTAGACAAGTGGTAGGTTTAGAGAGACACTGTGGGCGCTGCCCTGAGATCACAGCTCCCATAGCTTCCAGAGTGAGGGAATTGTGGGGTAGGGCTGCAGACACACCAGGCCTTGCACTGTAGGCAGTAAGGAACCAAGGGGTCTGACAGCAGAGGCTCTTCCAATAAAAAGCCTGTGGAGGCTTCAGAAAAATAAAATATCAATGTATCAAGCCAAACCTCATGACAGACACCCAGACTATGCCGAAAACACTGCTAGCCGTGGCCACAGAGATGAATTTGAACTAAATCTTAAGTATTGACATGAGATCCAGGCCTGGCGCCATAGACTTCTAATGCCAGTACTTGGGGGGGGGGGGGGTGGCTGAGGCAGGAACAGTCCAAGGACAGCCTAGCCTACCGTGGAGCTCAAGGGCAGCCCAGGTAACTTAGACCCTGTCTCAAAATCTAAGGAAAAGAAAATCTAAATAGATGGCTGAGGCCCCTCAAGGGCAATCTCTCCCCATTTGTCTCTATTTCCCCCAGGATACCCTGACACCTGGCAATGCCCCATGAGCACTCAACATCTTTTCCAAGTGAAGAATGAGTGAATAGGCAAGCCCCCAGGCAAGCCGATCCCACACTCCTGGCTTGCCTTTGGGAAGCTTTTGTACAACCAGCTTTATCTGGTGGCGACCAAAGCAGCTTTTGAGCTGACTGAACACCAGAGAAAGGTCCCGTCCACAGAAAGGCAGGATGGAAACTAAAGCCCCAGACTCCGGTTGCAGATACTTCAGTGTGTATCATTTCTGACAATGACGTTAACACGGCAGCCCCTCCATGCCTTGCTGCTTCTGCTGGGAAAAAAACTCAAACGTTAGGCAAAATATACTGTATTCTGTTGAGGCTGGTGGTTTTCATTTTGCAGTCTGTTCAGTGTGCAGAAGGGAGTATGTGTAAAAATCAGGTGGAGAGTGTACTCTACCAACTGTCAAACACTGCCCTGCCAGATTCTGCCAGCCATGCCCACCCAGCCCCAGTTCCTCCTTCAATCCATAAATACTCATATTCTTGGAAAATCCAGCGTGCTCCCATGCTCCCCCTCACATTATTTCCTCTGTGAGCCAGGCTGCTGCTTCAAACACACACACACACACACACACACACACACACACACACACACACACACTTTCATCTCCTCCTTCTCCCTCACTCTGGCCCCATCCGTAGCAGATGGCATCATCCTGGGCTGATTCTCAACCATCAACTTCTCCAGCCCCATCACCCGCCACGGCCTGTCGTTATAGTAGAAAAGCCGTGAAACCCAAGAAGGAAAAATTGGCCCGGTGGGTTTCCTTGAAGTCTCCCCCAAATTGGGAGGGCGGAGCCTCGGCATCTTGGCAGGTGTGTGTGGTAGGGAGGAGGAGAGCCCTGACCCTCAGGTTCAGGTGTGCCAGGGTGCCTGGCAGCTTACCCGGGCATGAGAGCGGGGGGCACGAAGGCGGCATTGAATTCGGTCATTAGTGTGCCCGCGCTACGGGAGGCCATGGTGGGGGTGCTGTGAGCCCGGTGCTGTGGCTCGGCTCAGCCCTATGGTAAACAGCCAGCTGGTCACCCGGCAACCACATGCCTGGCAACCCGAGTTCGTTCTGGGACAGCAGCGAGTCCTCTTTGCAGTGTGCTCCCTAGACCGCCTCCCTCGCGGGCCTGAGAAGATGCCCCCTACCTGCACCCCTACCAATGTACCACTGGGTTGGCTCCGCCAAGTCTCCCTGGTCTCCAGCCTAGGTGTCCAGATCTATGGAGCTCACACATGGTGCGGAAGTAGCTCTCGGTGATCCAGTTTGGACCACTAGGACGCCCAGAGCTCCCTCCATCCTTGGAGCTCCAGAAGGGGCTCCATGGTGGGGCCTCACTTGATGTGTAGTTTCCCAGCCCGGTCGTTTCGATGTCCCTCCTTCATGTCTTCATTACCCTCTCCTCTCTCACATGCCTCAGAAAAAGTGAGCTGTGTTTGATGATTTGTACCTGTTAAGTCCATCTTCAGAGGCTGAGGCAGGAGGATTGCTAGTTTTGAGGATCGCCTGGGCAACTTGGTGAGACACTTCCAGCAGCAGAGGGGGGGGGGGTGCATGTTATAGTTTGAGTCTAGAATATCTCTCACAGGCTCCTGTTTTGAGCCTTGTTCCTCAGGTGGATATGACTTTTTAGACAAAGAATCCTGTAGGAGACGGTACCTGGCTGGAGTGAGTGGGTTACTAGGGGCAACCCTTGGAAAGCTATGCCTTGGCTCCTGGTTCTGGCCTCACTCTGTTTTTTGATCGCTGAGATGAACGGGACTGTTCTTCCATGCCTCTCCACCGCGCTAGATTGAAACTGTTGTCTAAAGTAGAGCCTGGCTCCGTTCGGTCCTTTTAGTCCATTATTTTATTAGGGTGATGTGGAAGCAGGTAATGAAGTGTGTGGGTTTAGATTTGTCTCAAGTGCCACAGTTCATTCTGCACAGGAGTCTTCAGGGGTGGGTTTCCCTCCAGCCATCAAAGCCCTGAAGTCTGCATAAGATTTGTTTTACATAAACTGTCTACCCTCCATGAGGCTTTTCCACTTGTAGGCAAATCTAGGTCCTATCAAGTAGCCTGTCAATATTAACCATCACGACATCGGTCTCTTCTTCCATATCAGCCTGGGAGAAGTGTCACCTGTACAACTGGACTCTGTAAATGGCAGCTGATGAAGACCACAGACACTAATGAACTCACAGGATGCCGCTGCAATCAGAAAACTCCAAAGACACCCTCTAACAGATGCCAACAAGTCTGGGAGGTGGGGAGCCACATGCTTGAAGAGGCGCGC
>CABHPP010138811.1:0-40311 GCA_902168425.1 Peromyscus attwateri | reverse complement strand
CTTGATGTGGAATGTAAACTCACTCATATACCCCAAGCTGACTCATTCGCATGCGCCACCTTTAAAATATTAAATCATCTATGAGGCACTCCATTTCTTTGAGTGTTTTTCAATCACAACAAATAGCTTTCTGGTGATTGCTTGTACCTGTTGAATTTCTTGGATTCATTCACAATGAAGAATGGATGGTACCAGCTGGCTACAGAACAGGGCTGAAAAAACATGGACTCTGCAGGCCAAAGGCAACTTGCTTCCCAACTAAGCTCCTGAGATGCCCTCTCCAGAAGTTAGTGCAGACATCAAAGGTAGGCAAGGTGATTTCCATCTTAGGGATGGAAGCATTGAGCACTGGGATGGGCTAGGCTGCTTTCCAAAAAGACGTGGCAGGAATGTGAACCCAGGCAGCCTGGTGGCAGGTGGCAGAGACTCTAGCTGTACCCTGATGCTATCCTATCTTCCCAGTAGGATTACAATGTGGTGTAGATGAGCTCATACCCAAAATGCATCTATCACAGCTCTCGACAGATAGTCCTCAACAAGATGAGCAGGCATTGACATCATCGATGCTATTTGCCACTATATGCTGAGGCCGATGATTCCTCTTTAACCAGGGCCATACCTCAAAGGGGCCACAGCAAATTGTTCTATGTGCTCCAAATTATCCCTTGTGATATTATGAGATAATTTTTTAAAAAAAACATATATTTGGTTGCATTTATTTGGTCTTCATTTCTAGTTCTTGACCCAAGAATTTCCACATGATGGGGGTGAGGGAAGAGTCTTTTGCTTTTCCTAAGAAACCCCTTTCAAACAGAACTGATGAAGTGTAAGTTAATGAGATGACCAGTGGCTGAAAACCCCCACACAGCAGGAAAGGGCCTGATTGCCAAAAGAATCAACTACATCGCTAAAGTCATAGGAATTTTCAGCCCCACAGAGAGAAACGGTTGAGCTCATCACCAACGTCCAATGTTGCCTGTGCAACAGAGCCCCTTGAAAGCCCTAGCAAAGGTTCTGAGGTTCTAGATTGATAAAAACTTCCAGGAGAGTAGCACACTCCGAGCAGAGACAAGACAGCTGCCCTACTCAGGGCCCATTCCAGCTTGGCCTTATGCTCACATTCATTTCTATCTTTGATGATGTCATTTAAAAGCGACTGGTAGACATAAAGACATTGTCTCCCAGATTTCTGTGTGCCGTTGCTGTAATTTATCAAAACAGGGGAGTCGCCTGATTAGCAGCCAAGGTAACAGAAGCCTGGTGCCTTGGAAATGTTCCTGTGCTTGGATCAGGAAGTGGGAGCCCCTTGCAAAACCAAGCCCTCTACAAGTTGGTTCTATGCTAACTTCAAGTAATTAATGTCAGAATTGAGTTAAGCCCTAGAACATCTTACTGGTATCATGGTATCAGCAGAGAACTGATAAGGGAAGACCACCACACATTTATTTATTTATTGTTAAGTATTTTAAGAAAAATAAAGTGCTTTCCTTTATCCTTCCTGGCCAAGCCCTGAACTTAGCATCAAATGCCTAGCTAGGAAGTAGATATTATAAAATCAACTGATGCCACAATGTAGAAAGGTTGTAAGAATGAAACATTTTCTGATTCTGTTGCTAAGAGCTCCAGTCTGTCTCAGTACCATAGTGTGCCTCACTGGAGCTCAAGATAGAATCTCATCTCTTGCCCAAGCACCTAGACCTTCAGCTCGGAGCAAGAATTCCTTGCTTTCCCAGTAAGTTGCATTTATATTGTTTCTACCAGGAGTGTTTTGCTCTCCTCCACAGTACAAACTCCTACCCATCCTGCAATACAAAGGCCACATGCCATCTCAACTTCTCCTTCTTCAAAACTCTGTTAGCATTTTTAAAAATACTATTTAAAATCTTGAATTGTATCCACAGTTGTACATGCCTGTCTCTCTCACTAAAGCCTAGACTATAAACAGCTGGAAGAAATGAGCCATGAATTATTCATATCTGTATCCTTTCATGCAATACAAAACCAAGCCCAAAGGAAATTTTCTATGGAAGTCTAAGGAAAGGCATCTGTGATGACCTTTGTGCTTTTAGCCTATCAGTTTTACTTCGAAGTCTGGCCATGGCAGAATCAAGAACTAGGAAGAACTCTCACCCACAGCTGTGCCTATCTGAGAACACTAGAGGTCACGGGCAAGCAAAACCCAAACGACTTTATTTTGATCTTTCCTGGCTCATATAAAATAAAGCAATAGTCTCACCTCTAAACTGTCACAAAGTCACCCCTCTCCAAAGTCACCTGCTACTACCTTTCAAGGTTCTGTGCCTCCTCTGCTCTCCTACCTCACCACCTTAGCCCCTTTGGAAGCTCAACCAGTCACTGTCCACATACCTCCTCACGAAGGATTTGTGCTCTCTGACAAGGCCGATGGAATTGAATCCATGCTTTTTTAGAATCGTAGAGAAAAGTGGGTTCTACCAGAGCCCCAATACAGAGAAAGTTTAGAACGCTCATGAAACACTTCTGATGAAAAAGTGATGGTCACTCCTCACTGTTTCACAGCTCACAGTCCACTAAGTCTCTTCTGGGTTTTGTATTTTGAGAAGAAAGCCATTTATGTACCGACTTTCAGAAGGCATGGTTAAGTGACTGACCTGAACACAGATATTATCTCACCTAACTCGCTATGTAGCAGTGACATCTACTGGGGAACATTGTCACTTCAGGGTTCCTGTTTTCATATGGGAGCAAGGAACTTTAAAATGTTCACTTGATTTATCTTCGTAACAGCCTTATGAGGTGGTTAATGTTAAGATTCATAGTTATTACATGATGATGCTGAGGCTCACAGCAACTCAGTAACTGGCTTGATGTCACATAGCAAATATAAGGCAGAGCTGGGATTTGAACCCAGAACAGTGTGACTTCAGAGTCTGCTTTTAGCTGTTAATACTTGTTACCTTTTCTACCATCCATCCTCTTCCCTTCAGATATACCCATTACACAGCATCTTACCTGCTGCTTTTAAATCATACGTGTATGTATGTAACTTTCCTCCCAACAAACCCTGCCCTGCTCAGCACAGTCCATGCCTTTCACTCCCCTATTTGTTATCCTAGTACCTATCTCACTTACTAACAACAATAGATGCTCAAGAAATAGTATGGAGTAAATGGTGCATAAACGAATAATCAACAGAAGCCCATGTGTGAGGGTCATAGATACAGTATGTGGAGGCAGAAACACAAGGAAGGAGTGCCTGCCCCCCTTTGGAGCCCTCAGATTTCCCCTAGAGCTATATACAAGAAGCATATAAACAAGATTATGGTTAACTAATGTCAAACAAGGAAACCATTAGAAGATCTTCACACTCTATCTTCACAGGTAGAGTCCACATTTCCTAGCTTGGAACAGAAGGTTCTGTACCATATGACTTCTGCTGACCCTACCAGTGTCTCCAGAACCACAACACCTTGCATCTCAAGCTCTAGAGATCTTGTGGGGTTTTTTTTTTTTCCAAGCAACCCTCTGCCTCTCACACCTTCAGGCTCTGGCATTGCCTTTTATGGGAATCTTATTTTGCTGCACATAGCCCTTTCCACCATGCCTGAGTAATGTCCTCTTATTTTTCAAGAACTGGGTAACAGCTCCCCCTGGAACCTTCCAGAGGTGTCCACCAGCAGAGAGTCTCAGCCTTGACATAGCAGCATGGAGGGTGGAGGAAGTTCTATAGGGTTCAGTTAGTCCATGGCCAAGACTGAAGCCAAGTCTGGCCATTCATTAAATATGTGACCGATGCAAGTTATTTAATTGTTTTAAACTTCAGTCTCCCCCTCTGGTTTTCAAAATGGGGGAAATGATGGACAAGGGTGCATACTGGGAAATGGGAAGTACCTACTGGTACCTACTGCACACTGTGGTAAACACTCAGTAAGTGGCTAAAGGTAATATGTTTAGAACAGTGCACAGCAAAGGGAGGAGGGTGCTGGCTGCCGTTTCCACTGTTCCATTTAGCTATCTCTGGTCAGAAAATTGCTCAACCACAGACAGTTTGGGGGGCTGGAGAGATGGCCCAGCAACCCAAGGTACATACTCCTCTTCCACAGGATTCCAGTTTGGTTCCCAGAGACAAGCCTTTCAGTAGATGT
This sequence comes from Peromyscus attwateri, assembly GCA_902168425.1. Lineage (NCBI taxonomy): Eukaryota > Metazoa > Chordata > Mammalia > Rodentia > Cricetidae > Peromyscus > Peromyscus attwateri. The sequence goes on along the minus strand of CABHPP010138811.1, from coordinate 36,187 downwards.
CCTCGGAGCCTGGCTACATATCTGTTAGAAAACAAGAAATGTTTAGGGGAGAGATGGGACGCGCCAACTTAAAAAGAAACAAGCAGGCTGGGGAGATGACTCAGCAGGTAAAAACCGGAGGAGCCGAGTCTGATCATTGAATGAATGAAAGAATAGAATGAAAGAACCAATGCCAGCAGGTGGTCGCGACATCTGTCATGACATATCCCATGCTCCTTCCCCCAATCAGTAAATAAATATGAAACTCACATAAATTTAACTTTGAAACCACTGCTTTTGTACAGTTAATACATGCCAATAAAATATACTAAAAGAAAGAAAGATGCTCATTTTTCAGATATGGCTGGTGATGGAGCCTAAAAATGGTTAGAGTGGAGGCAGCTCTGAGAACCAGGTGGAAGCGGCGATGGAACAGGGGAGTGACTCTTCCTAAGGCTTTGACTCTATTCTTCTCTGCACAAATTTCATCTCTGCTACTCTCATTCCCTTTCTGCTTCCCAAATCCACCCTTTGCTAGGACATCTTTTGAACATAATTGTTTCCACACATGGAAAGCACATTGAAGTCATTCTAGATGGCCATTACAGAGGCAGAAACCACAGTGATATGATCTTTCTGGGGTCAGGGCTCAAAAGCTGGGAAGGGTGCCATCTCTGACGATACCATGTGGACAGCTTCAAAACACAATCTGCTCCCCCAAACCTTGCCTGCCCTTCCTTCTCAGGGGCGGAGCTTCTAGCAGAACCATTCTTTATTGAAGTCATCCTTTGTCCAGGAAGATCTCATTTAAAACTCCAGAGTTGCTGCTGCAGAAGTCTGGTCTTGTGTGTGTACTTGAGAGGATCTGTTTCCCATGAAGAGCAGAGACTTAGAGACTTAGGCACTGAGCTGGTTCAAATTGCAGAGGAACAAAGAGTTGCCATGTCTCAAGCACTCTCTTTGTATCATTATTACGCTTTGTGGACGTGACTTCTAAGCCCTTGGTTTTAAGACTTACATTAGGAAGGTGGGGTCATGCTGATCATAAGGTCTGGTTGACAGTATGGAAAGAGGTTCTGAGGAGACAGTGCAGTTCAAAGAGCTTAGTGCTGTGGACACTCTGTCCTCTAGAGTTAACTCCAAAGCCCACACTGGACAGTTTAGAAGCTGCTGCTAAAGAGACTTTGGCATGGCTGCTCAGACCTCTCCAGAGACAGAGAACAAAGCAGACATGTAAGAGAAGACACATGATGGGAACCTATTTTTAAACTGGGCTCACAAGATTATGGAGACTGAGACCTGAAAGGTTACAATGTAGTTCTGCAGGCTGAAAGTGTAGAACGCTGAAAGCAAGCTCAATGAAAATGTGAAAGCCTCAAAGCTGGGAGAGTCAGTGTTGAGACTCTCAGTCTGAAACCAAGGGCTTGAGAACCTAGGGAAGTACCAATGTAAGTCCTGGGTCCCCACAGCTGGAGATTTGGGAGTTCTGACACCTGAGGATGGGGAAAGGACTGTGTCCCAGTGCCCTGAGGAAGGCACGCCACACATGCACACTGTCCTCTACCTATTTTTGTTCTCCTGGGGCCAGGGTCGATTGGATTGTGCTCTCACTCAGTACCACAGAGGGTAGAGTTTCAGCACCCAGTCTACTCAGACTCACACACCAATCTCCCCCAGAAAACACCCTAACAGTTATACTCAGGGAATTCCCTACCACCGACAAGTGGACCAAAATTAGCTAACCACACACTCTTGCCATACACTACCACATGTTCTATTAATTTTCTTCTCTTTCCCTTCCATCAGATCTCAGCCTCAGAATGAAGCAAGTGGATAGTCTTCTACAAGACCCTCAGCTACCTGGCCACACACTTGCTCAGCAAGATAAACAGTACTCCTACCCCTGCCAGGCACAGAGGAAGCACTGGGGACCAAGAAGCCAGAAGCCCAGGCCACTTCCAAGCTCACAGAAACATGGGATTCCAGATGTGCACCACTCTGACTAGCCCAGACTGGAAGTGACCACTTACTGATCATTATTTATTTCTATACAGAGATGTTGCCTCAAGATACAAAGGGCTGTTTGTAAATGTGCCTTTCTCCACAGATGTAGCAATTACTCTGTGCATTGTGTGAGGAACATGGTTTGGGCATGGCTTTTGACATTCTACATATGCACCTCTTGCTTGGCTATGGCAAAAATACCAGCGCTTGGAATAAGTTGTATCTCAGCAAGTTTGTTTTAATCACCTTCAGTGCCACCCCTTCTTTATATCATTTCACTGAAAAAAAATTCACTGCTTTCCAAAGTCTAAGTTAATCCAATTGGCATGCTAGTATGCTTAATTAACCCTTTCAAAGGTTGAGGGAACTATCCTAATGTTCAGACACCGTTGACAGTTTTGTTACAAATACATATTCTTCCAGTGTCTGTGCCAGCTGGTTTGAAATTACTTTCTATGATCTCTCATAGGTTACAAATATAGAGGCCTAATGATCATTTTCACAACAAAGAGCAGCACAATAGTGTTTCCTTCATGCTTGTTGTTCATGATTGGTTCCAAGATCCTTGTGGCCAGCAAAATCCCTTACTTGAACAGCAGGGTATTTGCATATAACCTTATGCACATTCTCTTATACACCTCTCCAAATCACCTCTGGATAGAACACACTGTATAACACAACAAAAATATCAGACCATTTGTTGGTACCCTGTATTGTTTAGGTGGTGATAGAAGAAAAATGTCTGAACATGTTCAGTACAGATAGTTTTTTTTATCCAAGCATTTTGAGCCTCAGTTGACTGTATCTGTGGCTGAAAATGCTTTAAATCTGCAGACGTAGAACCCACAGACAATGAGAGCTGGTTGCATATAAAAGTCAAAACCCACTAAGCAGCCAGTTCCTCTGGATATACGTGTAAGCAGGGAGAACACACTGCTCTTCTTTACAACAAAGTAAAACTTAATGAAAAGGGGAAACAAGGAATCTTGGAGAAGTTCTGGCTATAAGATAAGGAGGGTATGAGTACTGGTTGAGTGTAGATGGAGCATAAAGAGGTCTTCTTCCGTGAAGTAAAAGAATTAGGAAGAGGGAGGAGATCAAAAGGCAGGCAGGCAGGAAAGGAGGAAGGAAGGGAAAAAAGAAGGGAGGAAGGAAAAGAGAAATGAAGGAGTAATGGAGAGGGGGAGGGAGAGACAGAAGAGGAAAGAAGAGGGAGGGGGACTGAAGAGGGGATGAACAGGAGTCCATCAAATCTGACAGCTTAAGAGTATGGGTTAATCAACACCACTTGTGTTAAGTGGAAGATAAACTGTACTGTATGGATGATAAGGTAATATTTTTAAAGGAAAGAAAGAGTCCCCAGGAGAACTAGTAACTAGTAGGTCAAAAGGGTTGGGGAGCCTGCTCTAAAGGAGCTCTCTTTAGGGGCCCCATGCTTCTCATCCTTGTGATGCTGACAAGCTACAGATCTGCAAGAGAGAAGATCTCAGTGGCCAACCTTGACTCAGGTTAAAAATGGGAATTAATAACTACAAGATGAGTAGCTGGGTATAAGGGGAAAAAGCAAAAACAACAACATCTACATCCTTACACCCTGGAGGCATTTTGTAGGACCAAGGACGTGTTGGAGAACACGCCACAGGATGCCACTCCATGGGCAAAGCCTCCTGCCACCCAGTTGGTATCCATTACACTAAGTCCTGAAAAGGGCTCCTTAGGCTCAGAGAGGAATGACATGGTCAGGAAGCTGTAGACTCACTTCCACAGAGAATTTCATCACCAAGTCCTAGGAATCACACACCAGCCTGTAGGGGGCACAAGCTTTCGGAGTTGGGGGAGCCGGAGGAAAAGAGGAAAGGAAGAAGGAAGAGATCATCTATCATCTGATTGAGAGAGGAAGGGATAACCTTACCAAATCTGAGTGAAGGCAGATAAATATTAAACAATGTTGAATAACAATTGGGAGTAATGAAAAGTACAAACTGTGTCTATATTGGTAAGAATTAATTATCATGGAACCTGGTAAAGTAGATGTTTATTTATTAACTGTGCTAAAGCCACCAAATTCGGACAATAGTAAAAGCAGGTGTGTTGGGTTGAACTCCTGTCTGTCACTCTGTGTGACCCTGGACAAAGGGAGTTTTTTTAGCTGAGGGTATGAACAGTATATTGTAAGAGCAGCATTGTAAGAACTAAATAAAATAGACAAGCGCTTCCTCTGGCAGCTTACTGGGGATTGGAGGGATTGCTCAGTGGTTAAGATCACTTGTTGCTCTGACAGAACTAGGTTAGTTCCCAACATGCACACTGGATGGCTCATTAACTACCTATCCTCCAGAACTCTCACTCCAGGGAATCTAATGCCCCCATCTCCATGTGCACTACATTCCTGTGCATATACCCACATGTGTACACATACTTGAAAAAAATACATATTAAAAGAAAATTAAGGAAGAGCAATACTGAGAAGAGTAAGCATGCCCATCAGAGAATAGCATATACATTTAAGAAATGTCTCTTTAAAAATAATTTCTATAAAGTAGTCAGTAAGTGTTCAGGGCACCTGAAGAGTTCATCTCCTTAATATTTGCACTGGTCCTACTAGAAGTTTATTTTGTTAACAACATCTTAAAAAAGCAATTTTTGTAAGTGTAATAGACTAGTTAGACATCTTGGGTCTCTTATAAATCATATTTCTCACAGTTCAGTGAGACTATTCGTTAACAGCTGCTGCTGTCACCACCTGGTGGCCACACTCTATATAATATTTCTTAGTAATGAGTGCACAGACCCAAATCCTAAACATTTCACAGAGGTCCACATATTGCATATACTGGAAGGGTACAGGCAGTAGCCGTCATCACATGCTTTCCTAACCAAATACTTGTGATAATTTGGTGCATGCTGAAGATGCCTGAAGCAGTTAAGTTGGATTTTTGAAGATCACCTGTTGCCAACCTTTAATCTCACCAGTGTCAAGACAGCTCTCCTTTGGAGTCCCTGAATCCAAACATTATGGCATTCCTTCGAAGAGCCAGGTAAAGGGCCACGACACTAAAGGTACAGGGCAAAGAGTGGAAAGAGGAGATAAACGGCACAGCACTGAACTTCGAAAGCCCTGTGTTGAGAAGGACACAGTAGGAGCACAAAGAACTCACAAAGTTGGGTAGCATTGCCGATGATATATTAGAAAAGGGGTTTGTTTCTAAAATATACAAAGGGCTATGATGACTCAATAATAAAATGATAAATAACTAGATTTTAAGTGGTCAAGATATCTACATTGCTATTTCTCTAAAGCAAATATTCAGTCAATACACAGGAAAACGATGCTCAGCCTCTGAGAAACACAAATGCTAGCCACAATGAGATGCTGCTGCAAGTACAGGAGTATGGCTAGCATCAGAAGCCAGCGTGGCAATGGAAGGATGTGGGAACCTGGACCTCCTAGAGTGCTGATGGAACTGTAGAGTGCTGCAGCTACGCCGGAAAACTGCTGGCAGCTCATCAAAGGTTACCGAAGGTCATCATCATAAGACCAGGGTTTCTCCTGCAAGTTACATGTCTGAGAGAAGTGAAATGTAACTCTACACCCAAAATGGTACAAATATTGTTCCCTTACAATAAGTGTTACCCATCGGTAAAAGAATAGGGGTCCACACATGCAAGATGGCCAGACCTTGAAAATACTCTGCAAAGTAGAAAATGTCAATCACAAGACTTAGTATTACAGCATTGCCTTGATATGGGGACATTCAGAACAGGCAAAGCCATAGAAATAGAAAGTGGATTTGTGGATTGCCAGTGGATCAAGCTGGGAGATGATGTAGAAGGACTGTGGGCTGTCTGAGGGAAAGAAAATGTTCTCAAGTTGATTGTGGCAATGGTTCTGCCTCACAGCATATGCATCACTCCACTGAGGTACATACCTTAATGAGTGAGTGCCGTTTAACTGATGTTTCTAAAAGCTGTTTTAAAAACACCACAGCACATTTGAATGTAAGAGAGGAGGCTTATTCATCCTAAAAATAAAATCATGTTCTAGAAAAAAAGTTTCAGAACTCAAAATTTTACTCCAGCACAGGAGGTTTGATTTTTTTATAGGGAGAAGATCTTTCATAAACTAATTTGGACCTTGGGCAACGTTTTCCTCCAGCTTTATTTTCCCATGAAAGACTCTTCTTGTTTTGGTGTTGCTCACCAAAATGGGGAAATAATATAATTTCACATTGAATCTAACAAGATGCTGCCTTGCTACCCAGAGCAGATTTCACCTCCACAAATCATTCATATTGGTATTACATTTATTTGTATTCTCTTTGTATTCTCTCTCTCTCTCTCTCTCTCTCTCTCTCTCTCTCTCTCTCTCACACACACACACACACACACACACACACACACACACACCCCTATGCATTCACACTTGAACATTAAGTTATAACATAGAATATTCTGGAAACCTCGTCTACAAAAGCCAAGCAGACCCTGGCCAGGCTGGCTTATGCAACTCTTTAATTTGGAGTTCGTGGATTCCTGAAAACACTACCTCTGGACCTACATGGCTCTCTGAAACAAATTGCAGGATCTGTGCCTTAGAACACACTTTCCACATGATGCAGTCTCCCATAGACCTTCCAGTGTGAAATAAACCAGCCCAATCTTTCATTCCTATCTGATTCAGCTGTAGTCACAGAGATGCCTCACGAAGGATGAAAGAGCCGTTTTTCATGACCTTCCTCGTTTCTCTGAACAAAGCCAAGTGTCAAAATCTTTGAAAAGCACATATTATAGTAAAGAACAAGATTCAAAAAAACTGTTTGGAAGCATTCATGGCAGAGAGAAATAATTTTCTCTCTTCCATCGCCAAATAAAAAACAACCTTATGATGTGTTCGATGGAAACGTTTAAATATTGAACCAGTGCCAAAAAGTGATTTGTAAGCCTCAATAAATTTCATGAAATTTAAAAATGGTATTATTGTCCCATCTGACAGTGTCTTTCAGGACTTGGAGCTGTGTGGCCCAGATTAGGGGCCTTCTGATGAAAAGCGACTATGTAGCATGCATGACTTGTAAACACTGTGGCACAGGAAATACTGGAAAGACACATATATTCAATGACTCTACTTGCAATGACTAGTTACTGGTATCAATTCTGCCTCCTACACAGAGCAATGAGTCTCCTCCTTGAGTAGCAGAAGTTGATAGTGATAGTGAAAAGATTGTTTCCAGAAAGGAATGGGGGTGGGGAGAAACACACAGGTATGCATGCATCAAGGAAAGGCAACATGGATCTGTTCTCACTCAGTAGATGTCCATATTTGATATTTAATTTAATTTATTAAGATGGACAGCTGATTCTCTGTGAGGTGGGTATAATATTCACATGTATATTATGAAGCTTGCAAGCCATTTTTATACTATAGATGTTATAACAAACAGTGTTGAGTGCACAGCAGCAGTTTTTTTTTCTACAGTCTATCCATCCCATAATGCCAGGGACATTGGAGAAAGGGGTGTTTTGTTCCTGCTTTCCTGTGTTTCATATCTTCACCTGAAACCCATCGTGCAAACGGCATCCCTGTTCCTACCACCTCCTGGCATGCTGCAAAGCACTGGAGAAGAAGGGGAAGGAAATGAGCGAGATGGCTGGGGGGTGGGGGGGACAGCACGGGTCCTTCTTCACTCTCAGCTGCTCTGGAGCTCAGGGCAAGCACAAGATTGATGACACTCCCTGGGTGTACGGGAAGATCTCCGTGTGAAAGGCTCCTCAGGAGGCCTGATAGACTTGTCATCGCTTAATAAACATTGCTGATGTGTTGGGAGGAGAGAGCCAGGGCAGGAGAAGGGCATGGCCAAGGAGTATTCTCCCTTGACAATTTACTTAGTGTATCCCGCTCCTGGTGCCTCTGAGCTGCAGTCCTGACTCCCCCATTAGGGATCCCCCCGGAAGATTTCACTATCTGGGGACACAGAGAAAGACTACTTGGGGAACCTAATCCTCTTTTCTTTGAAATCTTCCTAATTTCCCAAATTCTCTTTGCATCTGCATTCAGAGTACAATGGAAGGAACGAAGAAGCCCAGACATTGCAGACACCACCTCACACCCACCCTCCCGAGTGCGCTTCTCCCCCAGTGTGCAGCTCCCACAGGCCCTTGCTTTACTGTCTCCTAGTCCCTGGGCATTTGTTCTCTGGGTTTCAGAGCAATGAAGACAAAGTATCTCACCAACTTTCATAAAGTTTCTGCGGTTGGGGACCAGCCCCAGGAGAGAATTCCATGAGGTTCTCACATTGTTGTGTGCCTCTCTTCCTTTTCTTCCTATCTGGTAAATCACTTGTGAGGCCAACTTCCTGTGCAGGTAGAGATTCAGTCCCTGACCTGTCTGTGCTATCCATTACTCTGTGCAGAGCACGGGAAGAATGTTTGAATTTCCTCCCCAGGAAACTCATCTGCTTCTCTCTCTGGAGCCCACCTCGGGAACTGCCACCAACACACTAACCACAGACACTAGACACTGAGTGAATGTGACTCATAGGTGGACAAATACCACACTCATCCTTTGCCTTCCTGACCTTGAGGCCAACTTATGTTTGCCTTTTAAATAAACTTATTAACATCCCGATATATTCACAATGATGCTTAATTCTACTTCTCAAGGGAAAATCAGCCTTCATACATCTCAAGCAAAATCTCTTGGAAGACAAAGCCTTTAAGGCCTCTGAGTGGAATCAAGGCCTTTGTAGGAAATAAGAATCTCTCCTGGTGTGTTGCCCACAAAAATAACAAAGACATTGATGAAGATACTCAGGGACACCTCCTGAACTACAAGTGTTTTTCACTGTGGTAAGCCAATGCCACAGGTACCTTGGTAGCACAAGACAGTTTTGGCCATTGAAATAACAAAAGTTCTAAAGACACAAATAGAGCTCCTGCCTAGGACTGTGCTGGGGCCCTGCTCCGTTTCTCTTCCTAGCTGAAGCTGGAGTCTCTAGCTCTGTGTTCAGGGCAGAAATCTGCTCTTCTGGTATTTTCAAGCCTTTTATGTGTACCATGTGTGTGTGGCCGAAGAGCGAGCTTACATTCTCATCTTGAAATAATTGCGATTAATAAATTACAATAGCGCAGCAGCCCGAGCTTCACTCCCATGGGAACCGAGTGATGTTTATATTCCTGTAAGTCAGCCTGGGCCTGAACTCAGAAGTTCAGTCCCCAAGGAAGTTTGCAGAAGGCCTGGGCTAAAAGTTGGGGGTAGGGAAGGGGATGGAGTTTAGTCCTGGAACATTCTTCTGGAATCCTCTTTTGTTCTCTGGAGCAACCCTAGGACAATGTGTCTTTATCACCCCTCCATGCCTTTCAGCTTCAGACCCCACACCAGCAAAGAACACAAGAGACTGCACGGTGCCTTTCTTAGCCTTCCACCATTCAAGGGAAGAGGAAGGCAGGAGGATCCTTGGAGGACCATGGGAGGACTGCGGGAGGATCATGGGAGGATCTGTGGGAAATCTGGAAGGATTTGTGAATCTGTGGAAGGATTGGGGGTGGGTGGGTGGGTATCATGGGAGGATCTGTGGGAGATCTGTAGATCTGTGGGAGGATTGTGAGAGGATCTGTGGGAGGGAAGCCTCCTGCAGCCATTTTCTCTGCAGCCCCTTTGCAGACCGGTTAGTGTAGAACCTGGAAAAGGACTGTCCTGGCATGGTGTGTGGGGATGGAGTCAGCTGCTCTAACTATCAGAGTCTTCCTTCGCTCGTCTGCTCCTTCTTCCTTTGTTTTCCTAAAATTTTTAGAAACATCGCTTATTTTGAAATATTAGAATTCACTATGTCCAAGTCCTTAGGCTCAACCTGAGTGGTACAACAAAGCAGCAATCAGCCCCTCCCCCACCCACCTCCATCCCCTAACCCACCCCCCGTGATCAGCATAACCACCACCCCCCACATTCCGTAATCAGCCCCCTGCTCCCTGTGATCAGCCCCTGCTCCCTGAGATCAGCCCCCTGCTCCCTGGGATCAGCCCCCTGCTCCCGGGCAAGGCTGTCTTCGCTTTCATGCCAGGTTTCATCACTTTACACTGTTTGGCTTCACTAGTTTTTATAACTACCCCACTGCACACATTCCCATCTTGTCACTTGTGAGGTAATGATTAACCATGAGTAATGTCTAATAATAGTAACTTAATATAACATAGCTATGGTTATTATCAGCATAGATTTGTAATTAACATCATTGTCATCATTAGTAGGAACAATTGAAATCTCCTTCATTGGCTTACCAAGCATTCATGAATGTTCTTCATCACTTTTCAAGCGACTCACAAAAGTACGCTCAGAACCAAGCAATGCTCCATCGTATGCTGGGGGAAGGGAGATGGACACAGCTAGAAGAAGAGAAGAAATTTGACTTTGTCTCATCGCTCCTGAAACGTCAGCCCTACTTAATCCTTTCTCAGTTAGAGTTTGTGATTACTGGGGGACTTTTTTCAGAGATTATGAAGTAAAGAGCTCTCTTAACTAGTAAAAGACATGCCCCAGGCTGGGGGCAGTCACTTGGTAGGAAAAGTGTTTGCTTTATAAAAACTAGGATAGGGATCTGGGGAAATAGCTCAGTGGGTAAGAGTGCTTGCTAACCAGTCACGAAGCCCTGAGTTCAAATCCCCAGCGTCTATATACAAAGTTGGGAGTAGTCTCACATACACTGTGTAGAGAGCAGAGACAGGAGGATTACTGGAGCTTGTTGGCCACCAACCTAGCTCCGGAGCAGGACATCTGATATCCTCCTCTGGACTCTATGCTTGCTCAGGCTTCACCAACTGCACATAAGTACACAAACACCGTACTCACGAGTACATACAAATAAACAAATACATGCATAAATAGAACGACTATCTAACTTGATTGCCAGAACATACAATAAAGTAAAACAACAACAACAACAACAACAACAACTTGGGCCTGGTTGTGATCCAGTACACACTTGTGATCCAGCACTGGGGAGGCAGAGATAGGTGGATCCCTGGGTCTCCTTGGTCAGCCAACTTAATGTATGTAGTAAATTTCCAAGGCAGTGAGGGACCCTGTCACTAAAAAGCAAGGATGACAGTTCTCAAGGAATGACATCCAAGGTCATCCTCTGCCTTCCAAATGCCCGTACACATACATGCATGCACAGGGACACACACAATTGCACCTGTACTTCCACACACATAGATTCACAAAGAGACGTTCCCCATAGTTTTGTGTTTGGGGTTCATCTGCTGCTGTTTGGTGTTTAACTGCTGTCTTAGTTACTTTTCTATTGCTGCTGCAAAACATCATGACCAAGGCAACTCGGAAAGGACAGCATTTAGAGTTTCAGAGGGTAACTTCATAGTAAGACAGCATGGCAGCAAACCAGCCGCAACATGAATGCAGAACTCACATCTTGATCCATCAACAAGAAGCAGAAACTGGTGAACCCAGGGACTGGTACTAGTCTTTTGAAACCTCATAGCCCACCTTAATGACACAGCTTCTCCAACGAGACCACACCTCCAAATCCTTCCCAAACAGTTCCACTGTGCCCAAATATTCAAACATATGAGCTGCTTATAGAGGGATATCCTCATTCAAACCACCACAACTGCTATTCTCAATGAAAGAAAGGCAAGCTTTCATCTCTCCTCAAGCCACTTCATAGACCTGATCTTTTGGGAAGGAGGTAGGGGAGCTGGCTGAGCACTTTGAAAATGCTGGCTCAACCTTTTACACCAGTTTGCCATCCTACTTTAAAAAATTATTTCACTGCCAGTTGTATTGTATCTGTCACCTCATATTTCATGTACATTTATATGTTTGTCCTGGACCTCGAAGATTTTTTTGGAAACACCCTTCCCACAGATTCACTGAATCCAGAAGTTAGTGAGATATTCTGTAGTGGTTTGAATAAGAGCTCATGTGTTTGAATGTTTGTTAGTGAAAATGTTTAGGAAGGACAAGATGTAGCCTTGTTGGAGTAGTTGTGTCGTTAGAGGTGGGCTTTGGGGTTTAAAAAGTCCAGACCAGGTCCAGTGTCTCTTTCTCTCTGCCTGCAATTTGAGGATCATGCAGGCTCTCAGCTACTGTTCTACTTCCATGCCTGCCCACACCACACTCCCTACCATGAGAATCACAGACTAACCCTATGAATCTATAAGCCATCCTCAATGAAACACTTCCTTTTACAAGTTGCCTTGGTCATGGTATCTCCTCACGACAACAAAACAGCAACTAAGGCACACTCTGAGGACATCAAAACTGTTGCCAGACCTAGGAGGTCACCCCACGATAAGCCTTCTTCTGGCCCCTTCTCCATCCAGTGGTCCTGGATTATGGGTTATGCTCTGCCTCATACTGGGGAGTGGATGCTCAAACTGAGACGTTCCTTCCGTTCCTTCATACACTGATCAGCGCTCCAGGAGGAACAGGTAGACTGGGCTACAGCTTGTGACTTTGGCTACACAAAGGAGCATACTTGTGGTTCAACACATGGGGGAATCTAGTGACACACACTGTAGATGTCCTTTCTTGTCATTCTTATTCCCTTTCCCAGCCATATCCTGTGAGGGCCAGGAGCACAGTGGAGGCAAAGATTCCTTTCACACCAGGGCATGTGGCTTGCATAGTTGTTTCAATCCCTTCATACTCAAGGCAAAACCAAACGAACGAAAACAAAACCAAACAAACGAAAACCCTGGGTTATCAGAAAGCTCCGTCAGTCAGAAAGAGAACCCAGTTGTGAGTCTTAGGCTACCTTCAATGCCTTTAAGGGATTCCACTGGCACATGTCACAAGTCTCGGGGGCAAGTAGGACTGTGGATCGCCTATCTTCCTGCTCTGCCATCCTCGCAGTGAGGTTTCACCTTAGTGATCTCAGGGTGGCAGCTACACCTGCAAGCACCCTCCCTGCCTGCTTTCCAGACAGAGGAAGACAAAAAGAGCAGAAGGTGAAAGGATGTATGTCGGTTGCATCCCTTTGAAAAGCTGTCTCGGAAACCTTATCCAGTCACTGCCACTTCCGCTTCACTGAGCAACACCCGGGTCCGTGGGCATCTCAGCTCCCAAGGAAGTCTGAAGATCATGAATCTTTTTTTTTTTTCAACAGGCTGACTACCATCCCAAATTAAATCTGAATGTTGTCAACAGTAAAGAAGGAGAGATTGGAAGCGTCTGCCAAAAGAATGGTGTTTGATGCGAGGACTAAGGTCACCACAGACATCTGTGAAGGAAAAATTTGAGGTCTAATACACAAGAACATGCTATAAAAGCATAACAGGAAGTTAGAGTGAAATGTTTCCTGGGCTGTGACTCCCAAGGCCAAGAATAAAGCCACAAGTGTCAGGTACAAGTGAATTCCGAAGTGAAGTGGGGCATGCTCTATATACATTTCGCCATTAGTGTCCAGTACGTACTGGATACCAATGCACAGCCCCAGTGAACAGATGAGTGCTTGGGGTCTGCCTGCCTTAAGTCAGGTGGACAAGGCTCCTGGAGAACTCCCAGCAGATCTGTGTCCAGGAGGTTACAGGACACAGAGACTAGCATTTACCGCTGACCTGGCAGAGACCGGGACAGTAACTTATGCTTAGTCCTGGCCTAAGGGAAAAACAAAGGAGTTGCCTGTGTTCAGAGTGTGATGTAAGTCCTCTAAAGGCCAGGGGGAATGGTAGGTGTTTCCATTTGTTTGTTTTTTCATTTTGTTCTGTTTTCAGGAACCAGATGTGGGACCACACAGAACCAAAACATTCTGAATTTGTTTTGCAAGTGAGAAAGGCCAAAGGTCAATCCTAAACCACAGCCTTTCTTAATCTCTGTAGTAGCTGAGTAGTTGTAAGTAGGATGCTTCCCTCCTGGTCAATCTGGGACACTTCCATGGGATGTCTGTTACTACCAACTTACAAATAGTGCCACCTTTTACTTTCCAAATGTAATTTAGGCTGGATGATAAATTCTGTGGTTACTGGGTGATACAGGATTCTTACCGATTCACAGAGGTGGTTTCTGTTCAAAACCAGTGGTTCTCAACCTGTGGGCTGTGACCCTCTTAGGGGTAATACATCAGCTCTCCTGCATATCAGATATTTACGTTATGATTCTTAACAGTAGCCAAATTCATTGTGAAGTAGCAACGAAATAATTTTATGGTTGGGGGGTCACCACAACATGAAGAATTGTATTAAAGGGTCGCAGCATTAAAAAGGTTGAGAAGCACTCTTCTAAAGTGTGGGGACCCTAAACGTCACTGGAAAGGCACTGCCAAACTGCTTCTGAGCAAAACTGTGGAGCTAGTTGGTAAGACCACTTTGAAGTGCCGATTTGGCTATGCCAGGATCAAGAGGAGCAACAATAGGGGTTGGCTAAATTGCTTTCTCAGAAGTACAACTCCAGATAACCAGAAGGCTGTTCATCTCCCAAACAGATGAACACGTCTGATGAGAAATCGATGGATGGAAAACAGGTGGAGGATGACAATGTTGATCTTCTGGTTCTATGCTATCCCTCATTTTGTGCTCCTCAAACATTCAGCAAATATGTTCGGGGCATGCCAGCAAAGGGGCTGGCAAACAGCACGCCTGTCATGGATTCTCACAAGTCATAGTTGAGCCTTGTCAATGCATCGTACTTTCCGCAATTAAAATCATCAGTTGTTTTATTTCCCTGTAACATTGTTTGGGGCCTGATGGGATTCTAAACACACACATGGGGGCACGTCCTATATACGAAAATCAGAAGTTGGATTAAAAATGGATCCGTTTGGATGACGGTCCCTACTACATTTGGCGTCTCCCCCAGAATATGAAGAAAAACAGGAGAGGAAGAGAAGGGAGAAGCAAATCTGGTCCACACTCCCTAAGTAGAAAACTTTTCTGAAGATAGAGTATGTCGGACAAATGTGATGACATCTTTCCTTCAAACTTACTTTATACACACACTCTATAAAAATGTTGACCCAGGTGTGAGCATGCACACCTTAAAACTCCAGCGTCAAGAAGCTGAGGCAGGAGACTCATGAGTTCAAGGTCAGCCTGGGCTATATAGTGAGGCCTTTTCTCAACTATATTCCCTTTTAAATATTAAAGGGTCCCTTTTGAATTGTTGTAGTTCATTAGTTTCCTGTTGGGTACAGTCACTCAGGTACTTTCTGATTCGATTATCTTGTGTCCAGCTCATATTTCTCCGTGTTCATAGAGTATCATGAATGAGCTTGTTATGTGCCTTGATGAAATCCAGCTACATCGACCTCATTTCCCTACTATAGTCATCTAGTAATACTTTCGAAGTAATAAACGGGACTGATGTGGCATGACTTGCTCTTTATGAACCCAACACCACTTGAACCCTTAGTCATGACTTCCACCACTTCAAGATTTCCTCAAACTCATATGGACTACCTTGCTATCTTGGGATTTCTAAAGTTTGATTTCTCTTCTTTTCTTTCTTTTTTGGAAATCAAAATAGCATTGGCCCATTTAGGCTCCTCACACTTTTCTGATTTGCTGTGAGCCTGCGAAGATCACACATTTCAATAAAAGTTGCCACATATTAAATGCTCGCTAAATGTCAATCAGAGGATGAGAGCTCTCATACGCTATTCTCCTTACACACAGGACGTGTGTAACCATCAAATGCTATTTTTGACATTGTAAATGAATGTTACAGAATTGTTGTTTCCTTACAAGATGCAGGTATCTGCAAGTCCTCCTACCTGCCATGCAGCCTTCAGTGTCTAGCATCCTGAAGACCACTGCTCATACCCTATTCTCACTGTTTTAGAAGCCCTGGACTTTCTGGAGAGCTTCCAAGGATGCTAACTGAATCCCATTGTCACTTGTCACAAAGAGCAGCTTTTCTGAGCCTTCCTAAATTGCCTCACCAGGCCACTGCATTATGAATTCACTTCTCCACTCCGAGGTTTGATCAGCTCTCCTAACAGGGCTGCTGCTCGGCTGTAGCCAGGGGTAAAACAAGTCTGGCCCCATTGCTGGAAGACTGAACAGTGTGGAATGTTTGTTCACATCCATATTCTGATGTGTCCCCACACACACCCCTCAATGAGTTCAAAAAGAGCATTAAGTAATGAGAGGGGACCGATAGTCAAGGTCCTTTATTTTGATTCCTGGGCCCAGGATTGGAACTTACCAGATTCTATCCTGCAGGAACCCATAGCCACACAGTTCCTCCATGTCTCCCAGTTGGTTTATAGAACATAGCAAACCCTTGCTAAGAAATATGGGAGAAGAGAAGAAATTAGTGCATGCTCAAAAAATGAATGCTACAAGATCTAGGGGAGGAGCTGAATATTGATTTCATAGATGATTCCATTTTTAAATGCATTTTTCAGAGTTTTAATTAATTTTAATCTGTATATTCAGCAGAGCAAACTTCTGAGCTTTTGTGAAGATTTTAATTTCTAGAAGCAAGCAAAAGTTATGTCTGACAATTAAGGTGAGTGATGTGCTTCTGGATCAAAAACCAGATGTGACAATCTTGTGAAGACACTGATGTTTTCTTTACCTGGGGAAAGAGCTGTTAAGCACATCCCCAAAGAGGAATTTACAGAGATGCCTGAACTTTTCCTGTGAAAGGACTGTGAAGCGGGACACTTGGAGAGGAAGCATGGGGCTGGAATGAAAACACAGTCTTTGAGGGTTATCTCCGGAGCTAAAGTTACACTCTGCTTCTTTGGAGAGCATTTGGGGCATTTTATGTGAGGGGGGTCATTATTCACATTACAGTTTTCAGTTGTAATAAGTAAATAATGTCTGCTTGCAAAGAGGTATACAGGCTATGATGCTAGGTTGGTGGCCCGTGGTTGGGGCTCTCCCAATGCTCCTACTTTCCTGTTGCAGAGGACAAAGCCCAAGATTTTTGAAAGCTACCTTCCAGCTTGAAGGTGGGAGTTTTAGAACAAGTGAAAGAATCATGTTGCTATGGAGCATGGAGATCCCAGATCTGATGCTTCTAGGTTTTTAACATACATTGGAGTCAAAGAATTATTTCCGAGCATTCAGGAAACAAAGATGTCATATGGATAAGATATGATCATCTGAACTCCAAACATTCAACAATGGTGACTCCATTTTGACAGATCTAATAAAAATGGAGACTTGTTCAGTACTTCATTAAGTCAATTGGTAGAAAGTTCCAGATTGAGCTAGCATATTATCAGAACCCAGAATAAATTATACAAATATTTACTGAACCAAAGTTTTTGTTTGTCGAGTATATCTCACCCCCTCCCTTTCTCCCTGTCCTAAACACTGACTCCAGAGCTCTGCGTATACTGGGGAAGTTCTACATCAGAGAGCTGTAGTATGTGTTTTCATGCAGACACAAATGTGCACACCCATACACTGTATACATAACAAACAGAGGAAGGGAAAAATGGACACTGAGAGATATATCCAGTCTAGATATTCTAGCTTGAAACAATGAAATGATAATAATGATAAGGTATATAAAGGCATAGTTTCTCATAGTGATAGCCTTTAATAGAGAAATTTGTCATAAACTAAGTACGCTTATAAAAACTAATTTAAATAATAGTAGCAATGTTGATGGAAACACCAAGTACTGGACTAAATGATATATCTGATACAACTGTCACAACTATATTAGTTTATAATAAAATCAGTACCATAGATACACATTCAGGAATCAATTCTGAGAGTGGTAAATATCATTAGTGAGGCTTATAGATCTACTAGTAAAAGATAACAAATTCAAAACACAGTGCAAGCAGTTTAGATTTATTGGTACATCATCTGGCAATGGGGAGTGGACCAGGTTAACCATATAGAGACTGTTCTTCGACACTGGAGCGGGTAGGGAGGGAGGGAGGACGGGAGGGAGAGAGGCTGCGGGGGCAAGAAGACAGCCCACTCTTCCAAAGAAAATCGTTTATAGCTGCACTGCTGGTGATTTTTACAAAAGGGAAGAGTTCCAAAGCAAGGGCAGGCGTGTTTCTCCAGCAGGCAGAGTTATGGGGTCAGTCTGCAGGCCATAAAGCTCTGAGGTTTGTGAAAGGCTCTATATGGGCCTCGATAAACAACAATGATCAGGTTAACCTTTTGCTTCTGAGATACACCTGCCTTCCCGTCTGCAGCTGGGTCTGGTTGTGAAGATGGCCAAAGGCGTCCCTGACGGATCCTGCCCTTTTGCAGAGTGGATGCAGAGCAGTGAAATGACAGACAGGAACCTCAGGATCTAAGGTCTCGATGAGTGTGGATGTGAGACTTGAGTGTGAAGGTGTTTTACCTCCCCACTATCCCTTCAGCTGAACAAAGAGGAAGCACTCCTCTGCAGAGTGTTTATTTTGTTTAAAGTCCCTCTCATGGGCTCCTGGGCTCCGTAGTTATATAACAAAGTGGTGGCGTAATATATGAGGGCAGCGGGGCGGGAGTTGAACATACCTGTATTTGCAGCCATAATGAGAGCTTGGAGGTAACAAGGGGGGTGATTTGGATAATAATTAATAACCTGAGTTGCAGGCACAACTGGAGCCGCATGCAAATTCTATGACCCTGCAGTGGTGCCTCTTGACGAAGAAGGTGCTTTATTGCCTCTGTCAGGCATTCCCTTCTCAGCTGTGATTCCTCACAGCCTTGGTGGTTTGCATACTGCGGCTAAACATTAGGCCGTAATGAATGACAACTCAGCCACTCTGCACACTGCAGCGAGAAACTGCCATAATTGGCTCCCCCATCGCCATCCCATCCCCCTCTGTGAAGGTGAGCAGGCACTGAACAGACACTGCCACACGATGCAAAGGGCCTGAGGACAACACACTGCAAGGGTGCATAGGAAGTGTGCCAACCACATGTTCACCACCCCCCCCCCCCCCCCAGAGACACAGAGACACATTTCCTTCCCACTTCTGGGACTCCCCTGACTCTGAGGACAGAATATGAGAGCTAGTGTCCTGTGTAAGGTGAGCCCACCCTGTATAAGGGCCTTTTTCCTGTGATATGCCTGGGTTCATGAGCAGAGCCACAGGAATAGTTAGAGAAAAATCGTTGAACAAATTCTATTTCATCCCCTCTGAGATAAAGCGAGGGGTTTTGCTGTTGGTTCTGTCGTCAAACTGAGTGGCATGACCTTTGTTCTAAATGTATCTTTCCGTGCAATATAAAACCCTGAACAGCTGAACAGCAGTGAACTGAGTTACAAACTGCCATGCTAGCCATGATGACTGAGAAAAAGACCAAAGATTAGCTGAAAATATTTATTAAGACGCAAAATCAAAGGTGTTAGTTGTCTGTTTAGT
The DNA here is from genome assembly GCA_902168425.1 of Peromyscus attwateri. NCBI lineage: Eukaryota > Metazoa > Chordata > Mammalia > Rodentia > Cricetidae > Peromyscus > Peromyscus attwateri. The sequence goes on along the minus strand of CABHPP010138811.1, from coordinate 16,922 downwards.
TGCTACAACAAAATTCTTTACAGAAGCAACTCAAGAAAGGAAGGATTTGATTGGGATCGCTGCTCCTGGGGTCAGGGAATCATGACAGGGAAGTCATGGTAAGAGGAGCTCCAGACAGCTGGTCCCACTCTATTTGGAGTCAAGGAGCAGAGAGCAATGCATGCTGGCACTCCTCCCTCTTTCACTGTTTCCATTCAGTCTGGCAACTGGAAGGGGTCTGCCCTTCTTAGCTAATCTAATCGAGAAAACCTCTCATTGACATGCCCAGAGATTTGTCTCCAAAAAAATTCTAGATCCCGTCAAAATGACAATCAATTTAAACCATCATGTCATATACATTTAAAAAAAATTATCTTCTCACATTTGTCTTCTGCTCCATGCCCCATTGTAAAGCCTCTGTATGTTATGACGAGACCAACTTCCTGTATCCTGAATTACTTATTAGCAATAGTCTACCTGTGGGACTTCAATGTTTGCATTTAATTATAAACCAAAGTAACTAGCATAAAACTAGAAATGCAGGAACGAAGTTGGTAATGAGCAATGTTAGCCTGATGGGACTTTTAATGTTAGATATAAGGTTAGATGCTCAGAGACAGAACAGTTGACTTTGAAGAGAAGGTTCTTATCTTTTCATTCCAGCTACTAGAAATTTGACTGGGATTATTATTTGATTGCCTTGATTCCTACACTCTTATGTGTAGTGATTCTTTTCTTTCTTAATTCATGAATAATGTGAATGGTTTGAAAACAATTCAACTGATGTCAAGGAATGACATTGACAGTTACAGTTAGATACCCAGCACAGCCATTGAGAAAAGGGCTCTTGAGAGGGATTCCTGAATGCACAGAAGAATTGAAGATTACTGTGAAGAGGATTAAGAAGATAATCTCAGTTTTCTCAGAATAGGCACAAACATTGGGCAACAATGATGGGAAGGAAAGAATTGTGTCAGAGAGTTGGAGAAGGAGCCAAGGGTGAGCTCATTCAACTTTCAGTCAACTGGCTGTAGTCTGTCTGAAGTCCACTTTCCTCTTCACTCTTAGTACAGAAGATTCACTTTCTTGGAACTTTGAAATGTACTCATATAAAGTGATTTTAGTCCCCTTTGAATATAGATATGGACAGGGGATTAGGTGCAAGAAGATGTGCATGGGCACCTTCAAATGATACCTTCTTCCAGACAAGTCCCTGCAAAGCCAGGTAAAGCACTATCATGAGACTCTTTCTGCCTTTCCTCCTTAGGTGAAAAATAAATGTGATGGCTGGAGGTCCAGCAGGCCTGTGTGGACATAGAGCAACACTGGGAATCAAAGCTAAGGCTAGGAAGAGCGGAAGTGAAAAACTAGATACCCCAGACTTGGTGCAGCCACCAAACTGACCCCCAGCAATGCCTTCAGAGTGCTTTTCCATAAAAGAATAAGCCTTGATCTGTTTAAATATCTTTGTCAAATCTGTTTCAACAGATGAACAAAATTCCTTAAAAACACCAAAACCAGAACTTTCATTTTAACCCTACATTGTTATGAAAAGTCACTGAGAGATTTTTAGATGCACAAATAACATGACTAAGTTTGCATATTTAAAAATTAAATTGCCATGTGAAGAATGGATTGAAGGAGGAAAAGAAGAAAACACTGAAGCAATTAGAAACATGTCCCCTTAGTTCTGACTAGAAAGAAATATAGCTTAGCAGCGCCAATAAAAAGAGTGAAATGACCAGTCGGTGATGGCACACACCTTTAGTCCCAGCACTCGGGAGGCAGAGACAGGCAGATCTCTGTGAGTTCGAGGACAACCTGGTCTATGGAGCAAGTTCCAGGACTGCCAGGACTACACAGATATAAACCCTGTCTCAAAAACCCAAATAAACAAAAAGAGTTAAGAGTGAAATGAAGCCAAATTTCCAAATCTGGAACATTTTTTTTTTCAGGGAAGCACTTTTGGCTGTCAGAATCCATGTTGGAGTTTTGTTCCAACCTCCATAGGCCATATTTGAAGCCCAGTAAAGAGGAGGGCATGGCAGAGGTTGGCTGCAGTTTGTCACAAAAGAGACTTTTAATCAGACATCACAAGACATAGACAGACTATTGTTGAGACAATGATGGAAAAGAAAGAATTTAGCACAGTGTGGGCACTTTTTTCCCTTAGCAGTACCTCACACCTCCTGTGGGTAGGAAGGCCAAGTTAGAACCCTGGGGGAACAAACAGAGCCTGGTGAGCAGGTCGTCTCCTTTTGGGTTCCACACCAATGACCATAGAGAACTGACAGGAACTAAAAATTTAGCATGACCTAGATAAATGCCAAACTATCTTAAAATTTTTTAAATTTATTTTCAAAAGTTTTCATAGATGTATAGACTATATGTTAAGTCCCCTTCCTATCCCCTTTGTTTCCCTCCCCCCTTCCCATCAGTCCTTTCATCATGCTTAGACAAAGGTATTTCTGCTTACATGCTGCATACAAATATACGATTTGTATATCTATAAAGAATCATGGAACTATGACTCTGTTTGGGCCAACAGCAGATTCTGAGAACTAACTAAACCACATGAAAAGAAGAACGTCATCCTAGGCTCAAATTATTTCTATAGATTTTATTTTTAAGTAGTGCCTACGTGCCTCTTAAATGAGAGGTGCCTGAGTCTACGTGGTAGAAAGGAATTGGACAGCCATAGACTTTCAGGAGAAGAGGTGGTGCTGCAAACTGAGAAGGGTGTTCTACAAGAAGGAAACGTGCAGGCATACATGTGCGCATGACTTAGAATCTGCCCCCAGTACAGATAATTTGGAATCATTAACAGAGTTGAAGGATAAATACAAAATCCTCAGTTGTAATTGAAATTTCAGCATGCTTTTCTCAACTGGTAGGACTAGCAGACCATGGCAAATCAGAAGGACACATATCAGATTTGAACATCATCATTAGTAAACTTTCTAGAAAATTTTTAATTAGTTTACAAAGTAATAGATTTCCATTTCAGGTTTTCATACGTATTTCATTTCGGTTGATTCCACCTCTGCTCTCTCCTCATCTCCCTACCTTGCTTCTCGGATATACCCTTTCAACCTCCTTTACCCATATTTACTTCCACCTGGATACACTTATTTCGCAGATGGTAAGATCTTCATTCGAGAGAAAACATACAGTATTTGTCATTCTGAGCCTTGAACAACTTGTTTATAATAATGTTTTCCAGTCCCCTCTATTCTACTGAAATTTTCATAATTTTGCTTTTCTTTACAGCTGAATATAATTCCATTTATATGTGAATGTCATGATTAATCAATGTTTTCACTGACATGTACATAACACTGGGCAAATCACTGTGAAATACATTTTTCTTTCAACTGCACAAAAGTATTTCCCAAACTTGACCAGAGGGTCATCATTAGCAATGTACAAAACACACAAATCATGCTGAAATTTGTTATGTTTGTGGTATCTAAAACTAGAAGTCTATAATAAAAGAGAACTCAGCTGGTCAGTCATGTTTTAGATAAAATGCAAATCAAAGATGAAAACTTGGAGGAAATTGGAAACCTTGTAAATCTGAATGATGATGAAAATGTATATTATATATAATATATATATAATTTATAAAAACGTACATGAGGCTGGCAAGATAGCTCAGTGGGTGGAGGCACTTGCCAATAAGTCTGACAACCTGAGCTCAATCCCCAAATCCACCTGGTAAAATGTTGTTCTCTGACCTCCATACTGGTGCCATGGTGAATGTCCACATGTACATATAAGTAAGAAAAAACAAATTTGATTTTAGAAACACAGAGGATGCAGCCAAGGCTATAAATAGAAGTAAATGCATAGCCTTAAATGTATAATACTAGACTATAAAAAGCTTTAAATCAAGGGACCAATAATACAACTCAAAAGTCTAGCTACAAAGTCTTGTTATTCCCACAGCATAAGAGGGAGAAGAGAACATAAAACCAGAAATTGATGAATTGGAAAACACATATAGAACATAGCCTCAACAAAACCAAAACTGAGTCTTTTGAAAAACAAGTGAAATTAATAATCCGTGGCAAGATTGATCAAAAGAAAAAAGGCAGAGAAATTGCCCTTATAAATTGTGGGAAACAAGCCTCATCAGATATGCATTAGACCCACCGAGTATCAGTACAACTTTTCAATTTGAAATTTTCAATAAAATGCATCAATTCCTGGGGAAAAATGTAAACTACCCAAATATAATAAAAACAGAACATCTGAATTCCAGCCTATAAATTCAAATCTCCTGCAATGTAACCATCAAGCCCAGATGGCCGTAACAACTCCTACCAGCCACTCCAGGAAGAAAAGATGCCAATATTTATACCGACTTCCCTACCACGGAGAAACAAGTTTCTAGTTCATTTTGTAAGCATGTAATTTTGACATTTAAAAACCAACAAAGTTGCTTTAAGAAAGGGAACATATAGGACTGTCTCAGATCCAATGGGATAAATATGTAAGCACTAAGGAATTTAGTTAAGTCTGATTATACTAAAGTAGCAACAACAGGTGAATCACACCTGCGACACTGGGAACCTGATAGTTGCCACATTCTAGAGACTGGGTGCCTCAGTAGCTGGAGGAGTCCCGAAGTGGCTGTCTCTTGCTGCATAATAGGTCAATTTAGTAGTTGTCTAATCCACAAGGCTGAGTACCTCAGTATTCCCACTCTGGCACTGAGAACCTGGCAAGTTCCTGGAGAGCTGTTGGTCCTTAATCTATAACAGAAGCCTGGAAATGCTGGTTCTGATACCAGTGAAGCAATCGGCAGCCACAGCAATAATGAGGTAAATCAACTTGGAGGCTAGCAGGGAGGCCAAAGGGAGAGTAACCTTCCTCTGCTAACCTTTTTATCTGTACTGACTGCTACCTACAAGTGCTTCCCACATGGGTGAAGGCAGCCAGGGCAGTTCTTCAGTTGAGGTTCCCGGCTGGAGTGACTCTTATTCGTGACAAGGTGGCATTAAAACAAACAACCATAACAGATGTCAAAAATGCCAACCATTCTCAAAACAACTCACTTCAGTTTCTGAGGATTTTGTCTTTATTTCTGTCTACCGAGTGCCCTCACTGTATTCCTTAGTTGGCTCCGCTGAGACCCACTGGCCCTTTCAGTTAGGTCCCCTTTCCTTCTTAAACCCCAAAGGAAATAAACGAAGCAAGGGGAATTAGTGAAAGATGATGCAGACACATTCATTCACTCTCTTTCTCTCAGAGTCATTTCAAGTGACGTGGGGATTTTTAAGGTGTGGGCACATAGCCCAGGGAGATAGCCCAGTCAGTAAAGTGCTTACCTAGCAAGCCTGTGGATCTGAGTTCTGTTCTGCAGCATCCATGTAAAGAGCTGGCAGTGGGTGCTGATAACCCCAGCACTGGCGAGGCGAATTCAGAGCCCCCTGGATCTCGCTGGCCAATCTAGGCAAATCAGTGAGCTTCAAGTTCAGTGAGTGACCCTGTCATAAAAAAAAAAAATCAGGTGGAGGAGAGTGATTGAGGAAGATCCTGACACCGATCTATGGCTTCCTCCTGTGTGTGCGTGTGTGTGCCCATGCGCACGAGCGCATGCACGCACACGCGCGCGCGCGCAGAGAGAGAGAGAGAGAGAGAGAGAGAGAGAGAGAGAGAGAGAGAGAGAGAGAGAGAGAAAGAGAGAGGGAGGGAAGGAGGGAGGGAGGGAGGGAGAAAGGGAGGGAGAGAGAGAAGATAGGGACAAATGGAGTGAAGACATTGTGACCAGATGATGGCAAATGAAGTGGGAAGAAAGAAAGTGAATGGATAACTGGAAGCAATGGAAGAAGAGGCTACATCGGTGTGTGGAGCCCCGAGACTTACAGATACTGTACAACCAGACTCCTCAGCTCTGAGGACAGGAGGGATAAGGCACTTTTTCATACATTAAAAATGATATATAATGAAAAAGGCAGAAAGAACAAGAGCTCTCTTAGAAATTAAATCTGAGGATAGAAATCTTATTTTTCGGCAGTCCTCTCCTCTCTGCTCTGCTCCACTCTTCTCCCCCAGTCCAGTGTCCATTTGGTATGTTTCATGGCTTTCCCACTGAGTGACCCTGTGCTTCCCCACACCCTTCCTTTAATGTCTGGCCCACATTGCTTGGTGCCAGCCCCATTATTCTCCTTTTTGGGTCCTTTATGGTCAAGGATGCAGTTATGGAACCCAAGAAGGGCCTGATAATCTATAGAAACTACCACCCTCATTCTATGGCTACCTCAATATCAAACTAACCCTCATCCATGTCACTGACTCTGAGAAACAGCCTCTCATGTTATCCGTGCTTCATCTGGGCCTCAGTGGTCCGCTCTGTGCAGCTGCCGGCCCAGAAGGGAGGCACTTGCTACAGGACACCATGGGGAAGGAAGCTCTGCAGAGCAGACAGTAATGGCTCCTCCTCCTTCCCCCCACTTTCCCATTGGTGACCAATAACTTGGTGTCCCAGCTAAAGACACCCTGCCCAATATTTAAAGTGTGTTTTGTTTTGTTAATAGTGTCAGGTGTGTGTGTGTGTGTGTGTGTGTGTGTGTGTGTGTGTGTGTGTGTTTTAATTGAATGGATCAGAGGAATAATAGTTAGGAATGATTACCCTCTGCTGAGAAGGGGAGAAGAAGAAATCTGGGAACTGCAAAACATATCCAGTTCCCACCACCTGCCTTTCTCACTCCTTCCCTGGAAATGATGGGAGCTTTTTAGCTCTTTAGAGGGAAAGACTTTGTCCTGCATCAGAAATAAAATTTATGAAGCAAATTTGAAAAAAAAAAGAAAAAGAAAAAGAAAAGTGTGTATTTCTAAGAAGAGTGGGTGACAAGTAAGGTTGTAAGAATAACAGTCAGGAATAACAGAAATAAAACTACAGGAAGTTGGTCGCATCCCCAGAAAAGAAGCCAGGAAATAGAATATTGAGAGAAGATAGACATATCTAGAGACAATCACTTCTCAGTGCTCTATTACTCGATTAAAATGAAAATTAGAATTTCTTTTTACATATTAAAGATTCTGACTCTCACAATTTATCCTCAGACCTCCACCCACATGCTGCGGTACATACACACATGCACACATTAAGTTTTTAAAAGAAGTGTAACTGTTTTTAATGTACTTTTTCTAAACAATTTATTCATCCTAATTCTTTTTTATGAAGCTGTTAGTGTTTTCTGCATGTAAGATGACCTTACCTGCAAGCACACCATTTCACTTCTTCCTTTCTGATTTGCAAACTTCTATTTTTTTTTTCCTGAACAACTTCTCTGATTAGGACTTCCATTATTATAGAGCAGAAGTTCCGAAAAGCGAGCATCTTTGTCTAGTCCATGGTCTTACAATCAAAGCTTTCAGGTATCCACCACTGAGTGTAATGTTAGGTATGGGCTTGTCCTACACCACCTTTATTATGGTCTGGTGTATTTTCTTTACACTGAATGTATTGATATGTTCTTGTCATGAAAGGATTTTGAATTTTATTGCTTGCCTTTTCTACATTTAAGAAGGCCATGCAATCCTTCAATCTTTCTGGTGCATCAGTTAAATTGATTTGTGTGTATTGAACCATCCTTGGACTTTTCAGGTGCTGTTGAATTTAATCAGAGTCTTCTTTTTCCTTGGTTAGTCTAGCTAAAGTTTGCCAATATTTTAATACTTTTAGTAAAATATATTAGTTACATTTGTATCACTGTGATAAGACACCATGACCAAGACAACTTACAAAATAAAGCATTTAATTTGGGGCTTGCAGTTCCAGAGGGAAGTAGAGTCCATGACCATCATGGCAGGGAGCATGGCAACAGACAGGCAGGAATGGTGCTGGAGTAGTAGCTGAGAGCTCACATCTGATCAATAGCAGTAGGGAGAAAGAGAGAGACAGACAGAGACAGAGACAGACAGACAGACAGACAGATGAAACTTCAAAGCCCACTCCCAGTGACATACCTCCTCCTAATCCTTCCAAAGTAGTTCCACCAACTAGGGACCAGGCATTCAAATATATGACCGATGGGGGCCATTCTTATTCAAATCACCACTTAATATAACTCAGTTTTGTTGATCTTTCCCATGGATTCTCCAGTCTGTATTTTATTCATTTGGGGCATAGTCTTCATAACTTTTTTTTTTGCTACCTTGGTCTTAGCTTTTCGTACTTTCTTTGACTCTGCAAGGCATAGAATTTGACTGCATAGTTGACTAATAATTTTTCTTAGTGTATGCATTGATGCCTTGAACTTCCTTCCTTAGCACGGTTTTGCCACATTGCATGAATCCCTGTGTGTTGAGCTTCTGTTCTCGTCTGCCTGAAGCTATGTCATTGCTGCTCTCTCAACTTCTTGTTTGATTCGTTCGTTTATTTTGTCCGTGTGCCTTTTTTTTTCCTTCTCTTGCTGATTTAGACATCTAGTTTTACATCACTGTGGAGAGAAAATCTACTTGAAATGACTTCTGTGTTTTTAAATTTTTAAAAATCATTTTGTGGTCCAATAAATATTTTGTCCCTGAAGGTATCATGTGTGTTTTACAGAAATTATTTTCTGTGGCTATTGGATGGAATGCTCTCCAAGTGTCTACTAGAGACGTGTTGTATATCGTGTGGTTTGTGTCTTCTTAGTTCTTTATTGATGTTTTACATTTCTGTTTTATCCACTGTTGAAAGTGGGATGTTAATTACCCCTCCTCTTATCATACTGCTGTCAGTTACCTCTGGTTCTGTTGATATTTACTTTCTCCATTTAGGTGCTCTAATGTTGAGTGCATATATGTTTATAATTATACCTCCTTTGTGAACTTATCCCTCTATTGTTATGACTCCTCTGTCTTTTGTGTCAGTTTTTGACTTAAAGTCTTTTGCCTGGTGTAGGTATAGTTTACCATAGATATGACATAAATGTAGATAGATATTTGCCCTCTTCTGGTCTCCATATACTTAGAACACCTTTGCCTTTTCTTATCCCTTTATCTTTAGCCTAAGTATCCCTTTAAGTGAGTGTCCTGTGGACAACATACCTTGTTTTCTACCTAGGCAGATACACTGTGTCTCTCTACTGATGAGTTTCCTCTTCTTGCTTTCAAGGTAAATACTGATAAATAATACCTTATCACTACTGTTTCAAATGCTCTCTAACTGGTTGCCTCTTTCTTCTTTCTTCCTCTTCTGATTGAGTAGCTTTAGTAGTATTTTTGTGGGTATGTATTTAGTCCTTTTTTCCTAATGCTGTGTATTTACAAGGTTATTTTTTTCTATGTAGGGATTACACAAACTTATCAGTTTTAACAGTCAATTTTAAACTGATAAGTTAAATGACTATGAAAAATCTACACTATCTTCCTTCCCATATTTTATATGATTTTTGTCACAATTCACATTTTTCATATATTGGATGCCAATTCTCAGATTATACATAGTTATTTAATACCATTTATTAAATAATAATACTATTTAATACTGTGGTCATTTAACTTTTGATGTGATATACCTCTGATACTGTGTTGGAGCATTGTGAATCATACTTCATTTTACTTTGCAGTGGGTTTTATGCATTTACAAACTTCCATGTTGTTAGTTAGCGTTCTTCCAGCTCAAACTAAATAACTTGCTTTTTCATGGCTTGTAAAGTCGGTCTAGTAGAGATGAATGTCCACAAATTGTGGTGACCTAAGAAAGTCTTTATCATTCCTCCATTTGTGGAGGAAGTCTTGTTGGGAGTAGTATTTTCCTTAGCAGAGTTCTCCCTCTTCTAGCACATCCAACTTATTACCCCACTCTCTCCAGGTTTGGGGACTCTTCTGACATTGTCTCTTTAAATGCACTCTTGTCTCTTTCTCTTTCTCTTTCTGTGCTCCTTCTGAGACTGTCATAATTGATACATGCATTTACCAAGGGATTTCCTGCAAGTCACATCAGCTTTAAAAAGAACAAACTCTTTTATTATTATTATTATTACCTCTTTCTTTAGTTTTCTGGTTTTCAGTGTCCTGCTACCTGCTGTCAATGCTACCTGCTGTCAATGCTACCTGCTGTCAATGCTACCTGCTGTCAATGCTACCAAGCAGCTGATTCTACTACTTGACTGAGTCACTGTTGAAATTCTCTATGGCATTTTCGGTTGTGTTCTGAGCTACAGAATTTCTTTGTGAGTCCTTTCTGATACTGTCTCTTTGATAAACCTATTAGAGTAAGAATCATTTTACTCATTCCTATGAGTTTCTTATCTTTTACTTTTTCTTCCCCAGTCTTTGTAAATTTTAAAGCGTTTGCAAAAAGCATTTATCGAAAGGTTAACAGATTAATAAAATAATCTATGATGGTAGAAGATGTGGCTCAATAATAGAGTGTCTCCCTAGCAAGTCCAAGTCTCAGGTTTGAACTCCAAGAAATACAGGAAAAAATTACCATTTGCCTATGAATTTGATAGCTTACACAAAATGTCCAAATTTCTTGGACATTTCTGCTCTTCTGTACAGACCAGAATAGCCATATATCTATTAAATAAGTTGATGTTGTTATTAATTTCTTCCCACAAAGAAAACTCAAGCTACCAATGACTATATTGTGGGTTCTAGCAAACAATTAAAAATAACTTATTACTAAACTTATATAAACCCTTTCAGAAAACAAAACGTGGATCACACTTCTCAACCCATCTTAGAATGTCAATAGCAAGATAATTCAAAAATTACTAGAAATAAACTTTAGAAAAATCAGAGTCATTTCAATATGAAGAAAAATAGTTTAGCACATTAATGAGAAGCCACCATATACTCTCTAGGATAAGACTGTTAAAAATCAAACATTAATGCTTCAGCAACTGGAATCTTACTATTGTCCTAATCAGAATTTTGAAAGTTACAACTACTTTGGAAAACACTTTGGTAGGCTCTTAAAAAAATAAACCTATGGTTACCATATTGATGCAGCCATTCCTCTCTTTAGTAAGTAGATGGGAATAATCTAAGTGCAATATGAATGAGCAACTCATATACGATCCAAGACTACTGAGTATTAAAAAATGATGCCTTGAATATACAGCAGAATGTGGGGATTACAAAAGTATGATGATGGCCATAAGAATAAGCATCGCTGATCTCATGGACATGAGCTAGAAACTAGAGAAAGTTGATCTAAATGATAGAAGGCAAACCTATAGGGAAGTGATGGCAAAAGGTGGAGTGGCTGCTCTACAGGGTCACAGAACATTTTGAGAGGATAGAAATGTTTTGCATACTGACTGGGGGGCAGGTAGCACTACATGTTTTTTAGACTTTTACTCTTAGTCTTTTGTTAGTGAATAAACTCTCTGGACAGGAGTCTCAGTCCAGTAACCCCCACTCTATGCTGATACCTGTTAGCTGTTGGGTGTTTTTGGTTTTTTTTTTATTTGTTTTTGTTTTTTGTTTTTTTTTTTTTTTTTTGTGGTTTTACTTGATTTAGACCAGTTTACCTATTTGTCTAAAATGGCCTTATTTGTATAAACTCCCAACTCTTTTTTTCTTGTATTTCTTCATGTCTTATGAAACTTCAGAATCCCAGACCCACAAACAGAATTCCGCACAGATGTCTCCCTAATAGCCAACTGCTTAGTAAGTCCTATTGATTCTACTTCTCAATATTTTTATATGATCAATCTTTTTTTCTGGTATAATAGAACTTCAAATACAAGATGAATCTTATTTTCCATTGCAGGTTTGGGAAGAAGGAACTACGGCATGCTCACAGAAACTATTTATCAAAGAGTTGGGTTCAGGATCGCTAGTATCAGAGAAGGAAATGAGCCAGAGGTGAAAGCACAGGTTTGGGAACCTTGTATTAGAAAGTGGTTTCATTCGTGATGGTTTGAGAACTCACCAGTGACCATATGTGAAAGCTCCAGAGCTTCTATTTCCCCCAGTGGGAAGACTGATTGCTGAGATGAGAAATTTGAGGAAAAGAATGGAACTGTGAAAGAGCTGTTTTGGAGACTTGAGATGGGAAGATGAGAGGATTTGGGGCACAGCTCTAGAACAGCTACGAAAGGCTGTCAAGAGAACGGGATGACCTTGATTTGGGGGATGTGGGGATGTGGGGTGGCTTGGGAGAGAGGGCTGGGGGTGGGAGGAGGGAGGAGGTGGGATCTGTGGGTCGTATGTGGAGTGAGTAGAAAATTTCTTAATAAAGAAAAATGAAAAAAAAAAAGAGAGAGAGAGAGAACAGGATGGGTGGGGCCAAGTTCCAGCTAAAAGACTAAAGCGGCTGTCCTGGAAGGAGAGAGAAGTCTGATAACCTTGGAGAACAGAAGTCAAGGAATAGGAGGCCACAAGAGCAGAGTGCAATAGAAGCAGGATTAAAACCTGTGAAAAGATGAAGGCTGGCGGGAAAATAGAAGCCCATAGAGGCACTGACAGGTAAACCATGTATGAGTCATAATTGAGCATGCAATGAACTATAACTTGGAGGCATTGACTGTAATTTCAGCAATTACAGCAAAACCACTAAGTCTCCTTCAGATTGTAAGTGGCCCGGGGCTTACCAAGACCTTTTTACCAAATATTCAGGTCATTTTTAAAGATTGTGAAAGGAGCCAATAGTCATGTCTTGAGGAAGAGAAAAGTTGTAAGTGAGAAGGTCAATAAAGAAACCACCAAAATGGCTGCTCCAGGGGTGAGGGAAGATCTTTATTGTAGGGGAGGTGAGAAGGGCCAGGAGGCTAGTGTGGACTTTGAAATGCATAACAACTGTGTGTGCGTGCATGCGTGAGTGCATGCGTGCTTGCACGCATGTGTGAGTGTGTGCATGTGTATAAGCAGAAACCCATTTTGCAGGTTCCTGAGAAATGTTGGTTGTAGTCTTTTAGCAATCCTCCTATAGTCCAGCTTGAACTGAGCCAAGGCTGTCACTTCTGCACTGCTCTTTGGAGTTTGGTGACTTAGAGTTTCCTCTGGAACTGACAAAAGTATGTTAAGATGGGCATGGTAGTGCATATCTTTATTTCCAGCACTCCAGAGGCAGAAGCAGGGAGACCAGTATTTAGTTCATCTTTGTGGTGATATTGTGTCCTCCAATATATTGTGCACCCTAATAAACTTATCTGGGGTCAGAGAACAGAATAGCCACTAGATAGACATAGAGGCCAGAAAATGGTGGCACACACACCTTTAATCCTAGCCTTCTGGAGGCAGAGATCCATCCGGATCTCTGTTGAGTTCAAAGCCACACTGGAAACAACCAGGCATGGTGACATATACCTTTGATCCCAGCACTTGAGATCTCATGTCTTGCTTGGGAAAGACACATGCCTTTAATCCCAGGAAGTTATGGCAGGAAGCAGAAGAGTATATTAAGGCATGAGGACCAGGAACTAGAAGCTGTTAAGCTTTTAGGCTTTTAGCAGCAGTTCAGCTGAGATCCATTTGGATGAGGACTCAGACAGAGGCTTCCAGTCTGAGGAAACAGGATCAGCTGAAAAGTTATCAAGGTAAGATTAGCTGTGGCTTGCTCTGTTTCTCTGATCTTTCAGCGTTCACCCCAATACCTGGCCCCGGGTTTGTTTTTATTAATATAACCTTTTAAGATTCATGTTACACATCCTGATCTACATAGCAAGTTCTAGGCCATCATGGGTAAATAGTAAGACCCTGACTCAAAAAAAAAAATCAGTAAATCAACAAATCAATCAATTAATAAATCGAAAAGATATGTAAATTAGAGAGAATTCGAATTTTTCAGGAAATTTGACAGAGAAGGCAGAAACTGATCAGGGTTTGGACTGACTGCTGGGAGGAAGGTGGTGAGTAGAACAATGATGAAGCAAGAGACTGGTTCTGGGAGCCTGGAATTAACAGAGGGGATGGGGAAGGACTGGAGAAGCTTATTCCTGTATGGTCAGGAATCACAAGTCCACTAGTGACTGTGGGTGGGGGTGGGGTATGTGGTGGAGGTGGAGGGGGGGGTTGGGGGCTGTAATGGGGGAGTGTCTGATGGACTGAGATTTTCAGCCTGGAACTTTAAAGAGACACTATTTCTCTTGGAGTTGGGCAGGAAATGAGGTCAGAGAGAGAGAGAGAGTTCTTTTTCTCTTAAAACTACAGAAGTACTTGGAAAGACATCTCTAGAGAAGCAGTCAGTTGCACCTGTGACAACTTCACCTTGACAGTGTTCCTGGGGTCATTGGGGACATGAACTTCCTGACATTTGCACAGGTCACACTTGCCTGCAGAAGAATGTAATTAATATCCCTTATTGACAGACCCAATGACTCATACTGAAACAGAAACTTGGTGGCTGTGACCTTTTTCTGCTCCTCCTTTTAAATGCTAATGAAAAAGGAAGGCTGGGATTTGAGCTGCATTTTTGTTTAATTAAAATTGTTTTAGCTGTTTTTTCCTACTTCTAATTTTTTTTTTAATCCTAAGTAGAGGCCATGAAGAGAGGCAGAGCAGACAGTGACTGTTACTGAGGTGTCACCAGAGAACAGAAGCTGAGAAACACACAGGGAAAGAGCAAAAGTCTAGCAGCAGACAGAAGAAAGAGAAATCTCACAATGGTGAGAAGCCAACCTGTTATCCCAGTATACTCGGGCATGCTTAGGTGTTTCCATCCGTGATGGATTTAACTTCAATGTTAACTACAATGTCTAATTAAGGAGAATTTCTCAAGGCTGATGAAGTAGAAGAAAAAGTAATAGAAATACAGGGGTTGGAGAGGGAGGTTAGAGACAGAAGTCTCTAGCTCTTTTCATACTCAGTACTAACTTTGCCTTGCAGGAAGCCAGGCTAATTGGAAGCCTTGAAAGGATACCCCCATCCCCTTTCTGCCTTACCAGGAGAGTATGAGAAAGGAAATGTGCCTATATCTTCTCAAAAGCCATGCCTGAACTTAATTCTGTCTCAAATCTCAAAAGAAAAGAAATACATTTAGGTAGGCAGATTTGAAGGGAAATGTGTCATCTTGATCCCAAGATTGTCCTAGGCAAACCTTGAGACTGTGGTGCTTACAAAGGACTTTTCTCCCGTTTATAAGCTGTGCTGACCATTTGGGTCGCTCCCATGCAGAAAGTGGTGCATTACCTCTGTGTGTTAGAGCGCCTGCGTTACAAGTGGTAGATTATGTCAACTTTCAGAAACCATGTTGCATGATAGACCGGTATAAATACTGAGGAAATCTTTTGATATTTCGATAGACTACTTATTGGGGTGATGTCACTATGTAATCCAGACCCCAACTATGTAGTGGGTGGGATACCAAAAAATATATTAATGTGATATTTAACATCTGACTAGAAAAAGACAAATGCACATGAAAACTGAAAAGGTGAAATGCAAAACAACAAAAAGCAGAGACCAAGAAAAATAAAGGATGGTATGAGAAAAAGAGGATGGAGATTGCTGTGAGCTCAAGGGCTCACAGAGAAGAACCCCTTTCACAAGGAGAAATCAGCAAGGAGCAGTGTGCACGTTTTCATGTATGATACGCCTTGGCCAGATGTTTGTTTGAGAACAGTGGTTCTCAACTTGTGGGTCATGACCCCCACAGGGGTCGTATACCAGATATTCTGCATATCAGATATTTACATTATGATTCATAACAGTTGCAAAATTACAATTAAGAAGTAGCAATGAAATAATTTTATGGTTAGGGCTCAGTACAACATGAAGAACTGTATTAAAGGGTGGCAGAATTAGGAAGGTTGAGGACCACTGCTTTGTACTATTACTGTGGCAGCAATATTAAAGATGGATTTTCAGGATGTGGAGACAAGGAAAGTACAGATGCATCTACTACGAATCAAGGGATCACAGTGGTATTGAGGACAGGGAGACATGGATGCACTGCAGTCCTGCAGAGCAGATCTCCTGTCAGAATTTAGTGACTGACTGGAAGAGAGGCCCACCAAGCGAGGAAGAGTTAAGCATGACACCCAAGATTTCTACTCAGGGAAACTGCTTATATGGTTTTTCTACCCACTGAGATGGGAGATGTGTATAAAGAGACAGACTTCTATGCTAAGTGTTATCTGAAATATGCAAGAAGACTTTACCCCAGCCTGATTCCACAGTCTATTTTCTCTTTCCTTTCTCCTTCATTTCAATGTTCTTAAATAGTTTCACTTCATAAATTTAGTTAAAATAGTTTGGTGGCTTAACTTGCCAGATACCCTTATTTTAGCACCTCTGAAATGTTTATAAAGGTTTATTTCAAAAATAAGCATAGCTAGTCCAAAGCAAAGATTTTTCAGGTGTGTGTGTGTGTGTGTGTGTGTGTGTGTGTGTGTGTGTGTGTGTGTATGTATGTGTATGTGTGTGTGTGTGTGTGTGTGTGTGTGTGTGTGTGTGTTCATCTCTTTAGTCTCCCATCCCTTTCCTCTTCCAACTTTTATAATTAAATGCTGCTAAGAGATCATGACAAATCTTAAATGTTTTTGGAAACTAATGAGGTCTGTGAAAATGCTTTTGGAGCTACTGAACAACGTCCCATCTTTTGCTTGTCTCTAAGGGACATTGCACACAAAAGCATTGGATGGCACAGTCTAGAGTTGCCAGTTCTGAGCCTTCGAATTGTATTTTTTGTTTAACGTGCCTCTGTAAAGATTTCCAATTTTCTGAACATCGAAGCTCTCTGCTGGAAATCTCTTAGGCTCTTTGATTCAGGCCTGAGTTTGTGAGATGTGGACACATTTCTAAGACAGTGTTCAGCAGCTCATTTCCAGCCTCATTTGGCCCAGACAAGAAGCTAGCTCTCCCCAAATTGCAGGTTCTCCCAGGAAAAGGCTTCACCACCCTTGTCTGTTTTACTTAGTCTCCAGAACTGATGAAGCAATGGATGTTTTGTGCAGGAGCAAATGGAGAGAAAGGGGAATTTGCACATGTCAACATCATGTTGGCAGCGAAATGCCACCCCTGATCATGTCTAGAGGCCCTATAGCATAAGCCAA
>CABHPP010138810.1:25366-41540 GCA_902168425.1 Peromyscus attwateri | reverse complement strand
CCCTCCCTCTCTCTCTCTCTCTCTCTCTCTCTCTCTCTCTCTCTCTCTCTCTCTCTCTCTAAGATGGGTTTTCTCTAGGTAGTCCTGGTGGTCCTAGAACTTACTATGCAGGCCTCTAACTCACAGAGATCCACCTGCATCTTCTGGGATTAAAGGCAAGCATCACCACACCCAGCATCTCACCTGTCATTTTTTAACCTCCTACCTTTCATTCCATTTAATTAGTCAATCAATTGATTGTATTAATCTCTAATCTCTAAAGGAATATATGTTAGCAAAGGAAGAGTTTTAAGTTGCAAATAAATGCATGGGCTTTGAACTGAAAGAAGTTAAACTTTGGCTTTCGAAAACCAAACCTCAGAAGAACTCATGAAAAGTTCATGCCCCAGAAAAGCAATTGAGTTCTATAGAGACAAAAAGACCAAAAATAAAAACCAGAATTCCCACACTTTATTTCAATCAGACCTTGACTGCTTGGAGCCTGACCCAGTGACCTGTATTGTCTTATTGTGAGGTAAAAAGTCTGAGCTCACCTCCCAGTTTTGAAACCCCACCAATCTCTGAGCTCTGAGCTCGCCCCAAGCTCAGGACTTGAAATCCCACCAATCCCCACCCTGGAAATCTCTACCATGGAAAACTCTGTCCCTAAGAAACCTTCCCACTCAGTTCTCAGCTGCTTCTCGCCTGAGCAGAGGCAGCCACCCTCTTGTGTTTTTCCCAATAAATCTCTTGTAGTTTTGTTTTGCAGTGTGACTTTGTGGCAATTCCTTGGCTCCCGACTGCCAGGATACCTTCCCTTCAGAGCTGGAACACTTGCATCCGGGAAACCTTTCCCCTCAGAGCTGTAACACTTACACTTACAGCAATAAGTACAGCCTCACCCCAAATAGCCACACACAGGAAAGGCAAATGACATTATAAAATGTATAAGAGCTGGGCACGGGGGTGCACACCTTTAATCATAACACTCCTCTCTGTGAGTTCAAGGCCAGCCTGGTCTGCGAAGAGAGTTCCAGGACAGCCAAGGATACATAGAGAGACTTTGTGTCAAAAAATGAAATAAAATTTATGATAGTGATCTGCCCACTTAAAAACATGTCACTTCTTTTAACTGCCATAAAAGGACACTATACCCTCTTGGAGAGCGGATTGATTTTCTCTCTGAGAATTCTCTCATTTTGCTTTTATCCATAGTGCCCCTCCCCACTCCCTGGAGGTATCCAGTGTTTTTCTTAATCACACTCTACTTTATCATTGCTGTTTGGGGGATGGCCTCTCACTGAACTGTGAGCTTGCAGATTTGGCTGGGCTGGCTAGCCAACAAGCCCCAGGAAACCTGTCTCAGCACTGGGATTATAGGTGTGGGAGCTGGACCTGGCTGTTGACCTTGGTGCTGGGGAATTCAGGTCTTATGCTTGTACAGCAAGCATTTTACCAACTGAGCAATTGTCCCAGCCCCTGCGGGTGTATATTCTTTTTATTTTTTAAAAAAAGTATCCATTATTTTATGTGTATGAGTATTTTGCCTTCATGTATGTCTGTGTACCACAGGCATGCCTGGTACCCAGAGGTCAGAAGAGGACATCAGTTCCTCCGAAACTGGAGTGACTAGAATGGTTGTGAGTCACCATGTGGATGCTGAGAATCAACACAAGTCCTCTGCAAGAGCACCAAGTGCTTCTAACTGCTAAGCCATCTCTCCAATGTATATAATCTTTTTAACGCATATATTCTTTTTTAAAAATCTTTGTATCAATTCTGATCTGGCAAACACTTACCCCCATACTTGGAACTCCTCATTCCTGGAATGACATTCTGGTGGCCTGGCTGGGACCTCTCCTTAAAGCTCTTGGCCTCTCCATTTTGTGGCCAACTGGCTCAAGAGTAACTAAAGACGTCTGGCTGCGACTGCTCTCCAGTAGGATCTGAAGGCCTCTGAGCTGGAATTCCAGACCACTTTGCCCCTCAGGTAAAAGCTAAGAAATGCCTTTCTGCCTATTGTAGAAAGCTTTACTTACTATTTGCATCTGAAGGGCCCTGACCAAGTCCCAACACTTTAGTGGGACCCAGAAGACAACAGAAAAATGAAGTTAAAGTTAGTCCAGCACAGTCTGTAAAGGCAAGGGGCTACTTTTCTTCCTTCCGGGAGCACCCTCACTCTCAACATGAAGGAGGGTTGCCAAGGGCAGCTTGTCTAGGGGAAGTGCACACCATCTCTGAGGACACCCTCAGTCCTGCCTCCCCTCACTGTTTTTTCCTTCTGTGCTTCAGTGTGGGAGGAAACAGGACACGTGGCTATGGTGTTTGTGTGAGGCTATAGTGTTCACATCAGCCGTTTTCCTGATCCAAATGCCCACATGTTTTCATTTTCTCCAGGATGGGAGGGTCCCCTCTCCCTCACAGCTAATCGCTGGCCAGTTTCAGTTTGTGGGTATCCCTTCCAGGCTGGTCTGGCCTGACCAGTTGGGCCAGTTTAGCTCACAGGCTGGGAGGCTGCTGCTTCTCTTGGGTATGGCTGCAAAGAGAGCCCTGCTCGGGAGTTAGTTCAATGAGACTAGGACTCATCCAAGACACACAGAGAGAGCTGATACTCTCTGGGATATTTCCAGGGTAAGTGCTCCACCTCTGATAGGACCCCAATAAGTGCCCCATCCTCTATTTCCTCTGACTCACCCCAACAATGTCCCAGCAAAAAAACGTGTACACATTTGAGTCTCTGATTCTCAAAAAGAAAACTTATTTTCCTTCTAACAAAATGTGGCCTTCCTATTCTGCCAGGAGAAAGAACCGCAGCTTCCTAGTGGCACAGTCGGCAGTAATAGCCTACAGGTAGGCCTCTTGCATTGTGGTTGAGGAAAGGACTCTGACATTCCTCTAGCCAAGCTTCCACAGCCTTGTCAGAGGTCCCATAGCTGGGGGAGAGAGGCCATAAGTGCCTCACCAGATTCTCTTTCACTAGTCCCTCTCCACAATGTTGGAATTCCTGGCCACTCCCCCAGCTATATGACCACCCATGCGCAGTTCAGTAGCCAAGCAAGGGGCCTTACATCCTACAACCCATGCACTGCGCGATCCCATAATTTGCTCACAGCGTGATCACGCAATCTATGCGCATGCCTGACGCAGCTCCATAAGCCCATATGCGCATGTGCGGGGAATCCATAAGAAGCGAATCACAGACTCCTTCCCCTTCTCCTCCTGGCCTTCTCTCTCTGCACGTGTCTTCCACAGGCCTGGCCATGCTCTCTTCTGTCCCTCTCTTCTTCTAATAAAGCTCTGATAATGGGTTTTGTCGTGCCTCGTGGCCTTTCTCACACGGTAATAGTGCCACTTAATGAATAACACAGCACCGCCGCATTAAAACCAACACACAACACTCAGTCACAGAGGGCAGCCTTGATGGACCATCCTCTGTGTTCATGCAGCCCCTCTTCAACCTCTGATTTCTCTACAATAGCCACTCCTTTGCTTACAAGCCCTGCTCCCACCTCCTCCTCTCTCTCCACTCATGGAGCTCTCTCCAACATCTCCCCGTTCCTATCCAGGAGAACTCTCTCAGTCACACACTCGCTGGGAAACATCATACAAGGAATGCCGAAAATAAATAAAAGCCATTCCCTCTTCCCAGGAAAAACATCTGCTTTTCAAAGTGGTTAACTTTGCCATACTCAAGATATTCCCTTCCCTGTGACCGGCCTGCTCCAAGGACAATGTAGACCAGGGTCATTTAGCCAGAATCCTGCCACCTTCATTAGAGAGTTCCGAAATGTTACTATGGCTTTTGACATCACCTGACACGCTGCCTGTGTCATCCGACCACCTGCTGCATGTCTGTGCCAAAGAGGAAAAGTCCCCAATCTGGTCTTTTAGGCACACCAGCAAAATAAGGGTCACACTCATAACCCAGATCCTGCCTGCTCAGGCTTCATTGCCATGATCAACACAGAGCCCTGCCGATCAGATCAGACCTGCAATGTAAGGATTAGTGGGAAGGATTTGCTGAAACCATATGATGACATTTCTATTGGGGGAATGAAAAGGGCCACTATCTAGCCTGTTAACCCTAGCAAGTTATGAGATATCATGTGGGGATCTTCTGAAGACCCCGGCCGATTTCAGTCTGAATAGATGAGAGGATGCACAGTACACTCACCCAGAGTCCAGAGGGCCAAGCCGACCTGGCTGTACATTTTATAAGCTAAGTTTCCCCGAATGTTAGACAAAGGCTTCAAAAACCAGCCCAGAGCCCCCAGATTCCACTCTCTACTTTATTAAGCACAGCTTCTAAGAGCTTTACTAACTAGGGAGGGACTTGAGGGCCAGAATTGTCAAACTGAGGAAGAAGGGAGAAAAGGGCGGGTGGAATAAAAGGCAGTAGCTATTGCTTCCTCCTTGCCCATCTCAGAAAATCATGGATTTTCACCCCGAAAACAACCCAGACTTGAGTAAAAGGACTCTTACTTGCTATCACTGTGGTCAACTAAGATAGCTGCGCTGGCTAATTTTATGTCCACTTGACCACAAGATAGAGTCATCTGAAAGGAGGGAACCTCAATTGAGAAAAGGCCTCCATAAGATCTGGCTGAAAGGCACTTTCTTAATTAGTGATTGACAGGGGAGGCCCAAGCCTGTGGTGGGTGGTGCCATCCCTGGGCTGGTGGTCCTGGGCTCTATAAGAAAGCAGGATGATCAAGCTATAGGGAGCAAGCCAGTAAGCAGCACCCCTCCATGGCCTCTCCATCAGCTGCTGCCTCCAGGTTCCCACCCTGCTTGAGTTCCTGCCCTCACTGCTTTTCTGATGATGAACGTTATATGCAACTGTGAGTGAAATACACCCTTTCCTCCCCAAGTTGCTTTTGGTTGTGGGGTTTCATTACAGCAATACTAACCCTAAAATAACAGTTAATCTGAGAGTGCCCAAGGCCACAGGGTTATTGAGCTTTCTCAATGGCCAACCATGCCCAGTCTGCAAAGTGGGAGCTCACTCAAAGTAATAATGAACTATTTCCCTGCCCTGGCTTTCAAGAAAGTCCCTGCTTCTTTGGACAGGCCCTATAAAAACCTGTCCTTCCTTAATTTCCCCCTGGGAAGAGACCCCCCTTCAATACGTGGATGACGTGTTAACCTGCAGCCCAGAGAGACCCATTCCAGATCAAAGTACAGTTCTCTCTTCAAAAGCGAGCCTCATGTACATGGAAGGTTTCTCCTTCAAAAGCTCCAATCTTGTACCAAAAGAGCCAGTCGATGGGATTTATATTAATTCCAGTCACAAGGAGCCTTTCCAGTAACCACGAGGATTTCATTTTGACCATGGGGACCCCAGCCAGAAAACAATGACAATGGACTCTCTTGTCATGCTGGGATTTTGCAGGAATTGGATTCCCCACTTTGGCCTTCAAGCTAAATCTCTTTATGAAGCCTTAAGGAGACCAGGTGAGTAGGGTAAGCCCCGGAAATAACATGGTCCCTAGACTTCCTTGAACAGTAGAGAACTCTAAATTAAGCCTAGGGCTAAGTATGATGGCTTATGTGCCTCATCAGATCTCTGAAACTCTTCATTCCAGAGCCTTCCACTGAGTCACAGCTGATAGAACAAGAGCTGCTCCTACAAACTCCAGAGTACATGGTAAGACCTGCCAGAGGCTAAATATCATGACCTTACTGCCAGACCTGCCTCTGAGGCCTCTACAGAATTCCTGTGACCCTCCAGCCCTGGACTGGATATATGAGATTCTCCACTTTCCCACTGCAAGGCCATCACAGGTAGAAACAGGCTTATGTGGCAGAACACAGGTGTTAGTGACATCTGTGTCACAGAGGCCATAGGCTAGGGATGAAACTTACTATTCACACAGATTCCCTCTGTGCTGTTCTCGTGAAGCCATTCTGCAGAGGAAAGGGCCTCTTTGCTGCCTCCAGATCAGGTGGTCATTCATTGCGAGACCCACCAGGAGGTCTCTGATGCTTCTCTGGGTAACAACCAGGTGGATCAACAGACCAAACAAATGGCCCCGCTTCCACTGAAGGCTGCCTTAGTTCCCAATCACACTCTCCCTCATCTACAACACACCCTCAAGAGATAGAACAGGCTTCACAGCAAACCTACAGTATCGATCATCTCTTTTTATGGACACCCCCTCCCCACCCCACCACCACCCACCACCCACCCCCGCAAACGAGCTGTTGCTCCCTGGATGCTCATAATGGAAAACTCTGAACAATTTTCAACAGGCCACATTTGGGTTTCTGTTAGTTTGGTTTCTGTTGCTGTGATAAAACATGGACCAAGGGTGACTTAGAGGAGGAAAGGGTTTATTGGTTTACAGGTTACAGTCTACTATCAAGGGAAGTGTATTAGTCAGGGTTCTCTAGAGTCACAGAATGTTTGGAATGAATCTCTCTCTCTCTCTCTCTCTCTCTCTCTCTCTCCATATATATGTGTGTGTGTGTGTGTGTGTGTGTGTGTGTGTGTGTGTGTATATGTGAATTTATATATTAATATATATGAATTTATATATTCACATATATGAATATATATATATATATATCAATTTATTGGACTGACTTACAGGCTGCAGTCCAACAATGGCTAGTTGTGAATGTAAAGTCCAAGAATCTAGTAGCAGCTCAGTCCCATGAGGCTGGATGTCTCAGCTGGGCTGCTGGGATCTCTAAGGAATGGATGGACTGATGGAGGTGAGGGAAAGCAGGCAAAGAACACCCTTCCTTCTTCCATTGTATAAAGTATATAGTATTCCAACAGAAGGTGTGGCCCAGATTATGGGTGTGCCTTCCAGCCTCAAAGTCTGGATTAAAGATGTGTCTCATCCAGCCTCAAGATCTAGATCAAAGGCATGTTGTCCACCTGTCTCAAGATCCGGATCACAAGTGTGCCCTCCATTTCTGGATTATAGTTCATCCCAGATATAGTCAAGTTGACAACCAGGAATAGCCATCACAGGAAGGCAAGGCAGGAACTGAAGCAGAGACCATGAAGGAGTGCTGTTTACAAGCTTGCTTGGCTATCTCTCTTACACAGCCCAGGCCCCCCTGCCCAGGGCTGGTTCTGTCCACACTGGGCTTGGCTCTCCCACGTCAACTAGCAATTAAGAAAATGCCCCACAGACATGCCCACAGGACAGTCTGATGGAGACACTTCCTCAGTTGAGGTTCCCTCTTCCCAGTTTTGTCTAGGTTTGTGTCAAGTTGACAATAACTACGACACCCTTCAAATTCTAACTGAGCCTCTTCCACAGGCACAGGCATTCTTTAGACCCCTGCTCCATTTCCAAAGCTTTACCCACCTGTAGTCAGGTCCATCCTGAGAGGGTTCTCCAGACCTCCTCCCCGTTTACAGCCAGCCCAGCGTAAGAGAACTGTGCCAGGGAAAATTGACAAATAGATTTCAACCATAGCCCCATACAAGGGACTCGAAGAACAACTGGTTCTAGTGGATGCTCTCACCCGGGAGAGAAAGGCTTTTCCTACTAAAATAGAAACAGCCTCAGAGGTAACCACCATCTTCACAGAGTATATATTCCATATTTCAGGCTGCTCTAATTCCACCAGGCTGATTATGGCCAGGTTTTCATTTTTAATACCATTCAGGAACTGAGTGAGGCTTTCAAAATTAAAGATTATTTCCACATAGCTTGACATCCAACACCCTCAATCCTCCCAGAAGGTCAAAGGGACTAACCTAACCCTTTAAGAAATCTCTCAGTAAACTGTTGAAACTCTGTGGTTTCAATGCGCTTCATGAGTGTAGTCCTGCCCGATTTCTGTTCCAGTTTCTCTTCCTGTAGGAGGGTGTGTGTGTGTGTGTGTGTGTGTGTGTGTGTGTGTGTGTGTTATGCATATGTGTGTAGGTGTGCACACCCATGCTAAAGCATATGGAGACCAGAGTATGATGTCAGAATATTGGCCTCAATTGCTTTTTCACCTTAACTTTTGGAGATGAGCTCTCTCACTGAACTAGGAGCTTACCATTTCAGTTAAACTGGCTGGCCAGTGAGCCCTAAGGATTCTCCCGCCTCCACCTCCCAGTGCTGGGGTTACAGATGTAAGCCTGTAATACGACTGTGTAACACCACTGTGCCCAGATCCTTAATGTGAATGCGGGAGAATCTGATTCTATGGCCCCAGGCCTTTACTCACCGAGCCATCTCCCAACCCCATGTGGGAGGTCTTAGGGAGACAGACTTAGTGTCCTGAGTTAGTGTGAGGAGGAATCTGGACACTGCCAACCAGAGCAGCGGTGAGATTCCATTTTAACAAGATGCCTGTTGAATCAACAGTCTGGCCATCCCAAAACCTCAGTGAACCAAACTTTTGGGATTACATGCTGACACTTGGCCAGCAGAATACCCCTCGACTTAAGGAAAGGAATTCTGAATCATTGCATTTGGCAAGCTGAGAATCTAGCTGCAGAAAGACTTCAGGGAAACACAGACACAGGTTCCAGCATGTATAACCAGTCTCTGAGGGACCGCCCAGAGGTACAACCCATGTCTGTGACCCAACCCACAGAGGACCACTCACAGACACAAACATCCCATCCATGCCCCATCTTAGCAGAAGTTAGAACAGCACTTCCAACCCAAGCCTGAGGAGGTTGCGTCAGCTTCTCTGGCCTGACTCAGGAAGGACTACTCACAGAAATGCCCAGCATCTGCAACCTAAAGTCAGAAAGGATCATGGAAACATAAGAGGCATCTAGGGCCCCAGAAGAAAGTTCTTGCAAAGCTAAAACTGGAGCAGAAAGCAGGCAGGACTGCATTCAGAGTCCATATTTCCACCCAGTTCTCCCTTCATAGCCATTGATCTTTAATAATATCCAGTGTCAGCTTAGTGGGTCGCTTCATCCTGCTCTGTTCTCACCACTCCCCCGCACATACCTTCTCTTCTGTTTTCCTTTTCCTTTTGATGAGTGTTCCAGAGAGAACATTAGTTGGCCTGATTTGTAGTCTACTTGTCTCAGTCTCTGAGGGCAAGGACTTGTTTTGAATTACTGGATTGCATTTTTTTTTAATTTTTTTATTTTTTGGTTTTTCGAGACAGGGTTTCTCTGTGTAGCTTTGGCACCTTTCCTGGAATTCACTCTGTAGACCAAGCTGACCTTGAATGCACAGAGATCCGCCTGCCTCTGCCTCCTGAGTACTGGGATTAAAGGCGTGCGCCACCACCGTCCGGCTGGATTGCATTTCTTTAACTTTTCTTTTCATTCAACCTTTTACCAAAACCATCTTTTCTCCCTGTCTGCTCCCTTTTCTATTTACTTTTCTCCCCTCTGTCTTTTCTCTGTAACTCATTACTAGTTATTAGTCTTACTCTGCTTTACTTCCTTTCCATTTACACCCACAGTAACTAATATATGAGTTCACACAACACAGTGTTCCTTTATTCTTGGCATTTAGGAAGTATTTATTTATTTTTTATTTGATTATTACTGTATTCTCATAGTGGGCCTACCCACTGAAAGAGTTTGGTTTTGCACACGGTATTCTATCATCAGGGGAGTACTAAGAATTGAGCCTGGTGCCTCCAACATTAGTCTAGCAGAGGAAAATGGCGCCTCGATTCTAACATAACCTAGTTTCTCACATTTCCACTGCAAGAATAAGGGTGATTTAAAAAGCTCAACAACTGGCTAAACTTCGAATGTACAAGAAAGATGAAAAACCGAGGTAACACAACTCTCCAAACATTATTATCCTAACAGGAATGGCTTCCAGTGCCACAAATTCAAAGAAACCCCAGACAAAGAATTCAAATGACCATAAGAATGCTCCAAGACCTCAGAGAAATCACAGACTCTGGAATGAACAGCAGGAGAACATAAGTAAACAGACTAAAGAAGCAAGTCAATAAAGGCTATAAAAGTGGAATTCAATAAATAGAAATACGGAAAAAAGAACCAAACTGCATGTTGGAAATGAAAATTTCAATAATTCCAATAAAAACTCCAACGGAAAGCCTCCCCTACAAATGGAATCAAGAAGAGGACAGAGGATCAGGCCTGGAAGACAAGGCAGAGGAACTGCATCACTATCACAATGACGACAGTAAATTAATAAGAAAGTGTGAAGAGAGGCCGGAGAGATGGCTCCGGGGTCAGGAGCACTGGCTGCTCTTCCAGAGGACCTGGGTTCCATTCTCAGCACCCACATGGCAGCTCATGACCATCTGTAACTCTAGTTCAAGAGGAGCTTGTGCCTCTTCTGGCCTCATCAGGCACCCAGCATAGACATGGGCACCAACATACCTGTAGGCAAAACACTCGTACACATAAGATAAAATGATAATATTTTATTTTATTTATTTGAGGCAAGATCTCTCTGTGTAGTCCTGGCTATCCTGGAACTTGGTATGTAGAACAGGTTGGCTTCAAATTCACGGAGCCTGGCTTGCCTCAGCCTCATAAGTGCTGAGGCATGCACCACCATACCTGGCCAAAATAATGTGTTTCCAAAAGAGAAAAGATTTTTTTTTTAAATTATGAAGAAAACATTCAAGACCTATAAAAAAGATTAATACTACCAATCATGAGCATAGAAGAATTTAATGCTAATGACATAGTTAAAAAAAGTTTAGGGCCTGGAGAGATAGCTCAATGGTTAAGAGCACTGGCTACTCTTCCAGAGGACCTGTATTTAATTCCAGTACTCACATGGCAGCTCACAACTGTCAGTTAACTTTCAGTTTCAGGGGATCCAATGTCCTTTTCTGGCCTCTGGAGGCACCAGGCACACACATGGTACATACATGCACGCAAAACACCCACAGACATAAGATAAAATTAAAAATTAGGTTTGTTTTGGTTTTGTTTTTCAAGACAGGGTTTCTCTGTATAACCCTGGTTGTCCTGAAACTCACTTTGTAGGCCGGGCTGGCCTAGAACTTGGAGATCCTCCTGCCTCTGCCTCCCAAGTGCTGAGATTAAAGGTGTGCACCACCACCACCACCACCACCATCACCACCACCAGCAGCAGCAGCATCTGGCTAATAAAAAATTTTTAAAGAAAAATGTAAATAAAATAATCACAGAAAATTTCCCAAATCTAAGCAAAGAGATGCCTGCTTAGGTACAGGATACACTTAGATCATCAAATATGCAAGACCAGAAAAGAACCTACCAAAATAGTATTATACTTTAAAAACCAAAAATACATAATAAAGAGATTGATATTTTAAAAATGGATACAAAAAAAGAAAGGCAAATGTTAAAACATCCTTATTTTAAGATTTGATTGTATACATGAGATAAAAAAAACCCTCCAGCTAATTTTATTAATTTTATGTCCATTTGACACAGACTAGAGCCATCCTAGAGGAGGGAACCCCCATTGAGAAAATGCCTCCATAAGACTGAGCTGTAAGCAAGCCTGTAGGGCATTTTCTTATTAGTGATTGATGGGGAGGCTCCAGACCATTGTGGGTAGTTCCACCTCTGGGCTGGTGGTCCTGGGTTCTATAAGAAAGCAGGCTGAGCAAGCCATGGGGAGCAAGCCAGTAAGCAGCACTCCTCCATGGCCTCTGCATCAGCTCCTGCTTCCAGGTTCCTGCCCTGCTTGAGTTCCTGTCCTGACTTCCTTCAATGATAGACTATTTCAACATGGAAGTGAAATAACCCTTTTATCCCCAATTTGCTTTTGGTCATAGTGTTTCACCACAGCAGTAGAAACACCCAGAAAACACTTAGAACTTATAGACACTTAGCAAAGTGAGAGGATACAAAACTAGAATATAAAAATCAGTAGCTTTCTTGCATATCATTAACCAATGTGCTGAGGGAGAAATCAGGGAAACAATCACACTCACAATTGCCAACCACATAACACAAAAATAAAATACCTTAGAATGAATCTAACTAAAGAAGAGAAAGACCTCCCATGCTCAGGGGTTGGGAGAATTAATATTATGAAAATGGCTACGCTACTAAGTCTAGTCTTCAATATCTAATGAAATCTCCACCAAAATTTCCAGTGTTGTTCTTACCCTAACACAGAAAAACAATCCTAAAATTCGAGTAGAATCGGGGAGTCTGCCGTGAGTCTGTGTCTCTTAGCAACTTCAGAAGTTCACCAGTAAAGTCTCTTCAACATGACTGCCTAAAAATGAGCTAAACAAGGATGACACCAATGGATGTGCCAAACTGGACGAGGAAACGCCCATAAGGCCTCCACCCTATACCAAGAACTCCAGGCAACCAAGGAAAGCTGGGCAGGAGAGGTGGACTTCTCCAAGGAACAGCACACTAGCTGGCTGTCCAGTGCCAAATGGCCACCCCTGAAACATAATACAGGTAGCAGTATACCGACTGAATAGGCTAAATTTAGGAATATATATGTATGTGTGTGAATACATATATGCATGCGATTAACAATTAGTAAAAAAAATGAGGCACGAATTTGAAGGACAGCAGAGAGGAGCGTATAGGAGGATTTGGAAGGAAGAAAGAGAAGGGAGAAATTTTGTAATCAAATTACAATCTCAAAAATTATTTAAAAAAATCATATAGAGCTGGGCATTGGTGGCATACACCTTTAATCCCAGCGAGGTAGAGGCAGGTGGATCTCTGAGTTTGAAGGTAGCCTGGTCTACAGAGCAAGTTCCAGGACAGCCAAGCCTACACAGAGAAACCTTGTCTCAAAACAAAACAAAACAACAACAAAAAAAAAACCCCAAAACACCCCAAAATTACATAGGATTAAAAAAGACCTTAGATAGCCACAGCAATCCAGAACAAAAAGAATAACACTAAAGGTATTGCTGTATCTGATTTCCAGATATACCATAAAGTCATAATAACAAAAGGAGAAATTTTAGCACAAAACAGATATGTAGATCAATGGAAAATAACAAAAAATGTAAACACACACTTCTACAGCCACCTGATTTTTGTCAAGATGCCAAAAATATGTTTGTTGAAGAGAAAGCCTCTTCAACAAATACTATTGGCAAAACTGGATAGCTACATGGAAAAAAATGAAACTAGGTCCTAATCTCTGACCGACCATATACCAAGACCAACTCCAAACGGATCAAAGTCCCCTAAGACCTGAAATTCTGCAATTCGCCACAGGCTCCACTCCCTACTGCTGCTGTTTTTGGTGGTCATCGCATGGTACTGGCATCTCCAAAATGCTGAGGTCTTCTGCTGCACTTTCACCAATAGCCTCTCATAGGCTCTCCTCATGGTGCCAAGCCTCAACTTCTCTGCATGGCCCCTTCAGTCCTGGGTCTTCAACTGCCACTGAGGCTGCACCTTCACCAGTGATCTCTCCTGGCGTATCACAGTGCCAAGCCTTAGCTCCTCTCCATGACCCCTTCATGCCTTTAAAACCAGTACCGCCGGGCGTTGGTGGTGCACACCTTTAATCCCAGCACTTGGGAGGCAGAGGCAGGTGGATCTCTGTGAGTTCGAGGCCAGCCTGGGCTACCAAGTGAGCTCCAGGAAAGGCGCAAAGCTACACAGAGAAACCCTGTCTCGAAAAAAACCAAAAAAAAAAAAACAGTACCACTTGGTTGACTCTTAAACTATCAAGTTTGACTGCCAGTGCAAGATACAATCTTGTCCATGTCTGGAACATAGCTCCTGTGTGCTGACTCTCAGGGAATTCAAAACTAAACAATAAGAAATGGAGCAATCCAATCAGAAAGAGGGCTGGTAAAATAAGCAGATAGTTGCTGTGGGATGTTCTGTATGGCAAATGTGTTGCTAATAAAGCACTGATTGGCCAGTGGCTAGGCAGGAAGTATAGGCGGGACTAACAGAGAGAATAAAAAGAGCAGGAAGGCAGAAGGAGTCACTGCCAGCCTGCCAGCAACCGCCAGGACAAGCAGCATGTAAAGATGCCGGTAAGCCACGAGCCATGTGGCAAGGTATAGATTTATAGAAATGGATTAATTTAAGATATAAGAACAGTTAGCAAGAAGCCTGCCACGGCCATACAGTTTGTAAGCAGTATAAGTCTCTGTGTTTACTTGGTTGCGTCTGAGCGGCTGTGGGACTGGCAGGTGAAAGAGATTTATCCTGACTGCGGACCAGGCAGGAAAACTCTAGCCACAGATAGTTCTCAAAAAATGAAATACAAGTGTTCAATATACATATTTTAAAACATTCAGTTTCACAAGCTATCAGGGAAATGCAAATCAAAAGTACATTGAGATTCACATTCTGCTCCACCTGAATGTCTGCCATTAAGAAAACCTATGCTGGGTGTCTTAGTTACTGCTTATAGCCGTGAAGAGATACCATGACCAAGGCAACTCCTGTAAAGGAAAGCATTTAACTGGGGACTTGCAGTTTCAGAGGCTTAGTCCGTGATCATCATGGCAGGGAGCATGGGTGGTATTTATGACACTGGAGCAGTAGCTGAGAGCTACATCCTGATCCACAGGCAGGGGGCAGGTGGGGAGTGTGTGTGTGTGTGTGTGTGTGTGTGTGTGTGTGTGTGTGTGTGTCTGGCATTGGCTTTTGAAACCTCAAAGCCCGACCCTAGTGATACACTTCCTCCAACAAGGATCCTCCTTATTGGAATCCCACAACACCTCCTAATCCTTCTATTCCTTTCAAAGAGTTTCATTCCCCAGTGACTAAGCATTCAAATATATGAGCCTATGGGGGCCATTCTTGTTCAAGCCACCACAGTGAGGTGTTAGAACACAATCCAAGAACAGAGTCCTGTGAGAAGTCTGAGTGCTTGTGAGAAAACAAGGCGAGTCTTATGACCTCAGTTTCTAAAAAAAACAAAAACAAAAAACAAAAAACAAACAAACAAACAAAAAACCGAATTGTTCTTGGAATGTGTTTCGTGCTCCTCCCAGGTGTTGTGGATAGGAGTGAATTTACTTCAAATTACTCATTACTGCTTGCTGCTGTTACGTAATCCAATGTTTTACGCCTCTACAGGAAAACATGTTTTTGCCATCTGCGGCTTGCCAGTCACATGCAGCTTGTCCTTGTGATTGTACACTCTACTTATGTGACTCTTCTTAACCCTCAGAGTATAAATTGACGCTCCGAAT
Organism: Peromyscus attwateri; assembly: GCA_902168425.1. NCBI lineage: Eukaryota > Metazoa > Chordata > Mammalia > Rodentia > Cricetidae > Peromyscus > Peromyscus attwateri. Next base: position 26,510 of record CABHPP010138810.1, on the reverse strand, counting down.
ACAGTGGGCTATTGCAGGAGACTTGAGTCCACCTCATCTATAGGCTCCATTCTCCCGGGTCCCACCGCCTCTAGAGCAGTGACAGCAGGGTGCCAATGCTAATGTTTGCAAAGCATTGCAAAGCAGCCTATGTTAATGTTTGCAAAGCAAGATTTTTTTCCAACTGAGCATCTCCCCAGTCCTCCTTTTTGCCTTCAAACAGCACTCACATAACCACTAAGCGATGGGAGCGGCCACTGGCGTTCTGATACATATGACTTTTGTCGTTAAGTGGGACCTCACTTTTCCCTTTCATCTCTGGTCTTTCAAAACCTGGCCTACCAAATCCCTCAGAACTACCCCACCTTCGAGCAACCTCTGTGCATAGCTGAATACTTTCCTGGTATGAGGCCGAAAGGATCCAATCCATGAGGGCCCTCAGACCCTTCTAGTACTGCCAACTTCAGCAGCCTATTGACAGACCACTTTTTATGACTGGATTAGTAACCTTAAGAGGACACGCTACAACTTTCTGTGTGGCTCCAACTTTTAGTCTTTGCAAACAAGGGACAGGACTGCCAAGCTGGATGTCCAGATTTCCCATCTTCTAGCATCTTCACAGTTTGGGCTCCTTTCTAAAAAAGGCACTCTTACCTCCAAGCCCTCACGTCACAAAACAAAAATTCCAGGATTGTCTGAAATTCCCCCGTTTTGGAGTGCTAGCCACAAACAACCTGTTGCTGCAACAGGCATCATTAGGCTGGTCTAGTCTCAGAGGACTCCTTTGACTCATGGGGATATCAGAAATATCTCTCTTGCACAATATCTGGAAGGTCACAGCGGCATCTGTAGAGGCACAACACTACAGTCCTCGCTCCTTAGCAGGAGTAGCCTTCTAATACCGCAGGTTCCCAGACAGCCTGAATGCAGGAGCAGGAGGCACAGGAGTTCCTTTAACGACATCTGTGCTGCTAGATCAGGACTCACAGAAAGGTAGAAAGGAAAAATATCTCAGAATAACCCAAACCCCAAGAGCCTAAATGAAAGTTAATGCAGCGCTCTGGGTGGGACAGCTCCTAGACATCTCATCAAGTTGGGTCTAGAAGACTGGTTAGCTCCTACAGGCCCTTTCTTGCTTTTTTTTTTTTTTTTTTTTTTTTTTTTT
>CABHPP010138810.1:1638-21684 GCA_902168425.1 Peromyscus attwateri | reverse complement strand
TATATATATATATATATATATATATATATATATATAAATTTTCTCTCCTAATTGCCTTGGCTGTGTCTCAGAGGTACTAGTAAGTTTTTATTTTATTTCATTTGATTCTGGGATTTTTTTCAATAGCCCCCTTGATTCTTTAAAGATCCCATGGGTCATTCAGGAGTATATTATGTGGAGTATATTATGAGAGACACCTCAGCAGGTAAGAGCACGGGCCGCTCTTCCAGAAGACCCAGGTTCAGCACCTATATAGTGGCTCTCAATTGCTGATAACTCCAGTTCCAGGGGATCTGATGCCCTCTTCTGTCCTCTGTGGCCACCAGCACACATGTAATGCCCATACATACACAGAGGCAAAACATTCACACAGAAAAAATAAAAATAAATAAAACTTGAATTTTGAAAAGAGTGTATTGCTCAATCCCCAAATGGTTTCAAACTTTCTGGGGTTTTTTTGTTGTTGTTTATTTTTGGTTTGGTTTTGTTGTTATTGATTTCTCATTTTATTTCCCTATGCTGTGACAAGATGCAAGAAACTGTTTCAAGGGGCTTTTCTGCATTAGTTAGCACTTACTTCCTGGGCTCAACTGTGCCGTTTTAGAGAAAGCTCCATGGAAGAGTAAAAAGTCTTGAAGGTGCTAGCTGGAATATTCTGTAGATATCTGTTAAGTTTATTTGGTCTTTGGTGCAGATTAACTCTGAAGTTTCCTTATTTGTTTTTAGTCTGGATGACCTATCTACTGAGAAGGGTAGGATGTTGATATCAACTATTATTACTAGTTATTACTGGTGCTATTAGTATCAAGACCTGTCCTTTAAAGTTATTAGTGATTGCTTTTTTGTTTGGCTTTGTTTTATGAAATCAGTATCCCTACCATTTAGTGCATACATATTTACAATTGTGTATTCTTGATAAATTAGTCCCTTCATTAGCATGCAATGGCCTTTTTTATATCATTTCAATTTAAAAGCCACTTTATCAGTTATCAGAATTTCTAAGCCAGCTTGTTTTCAGCATCCACTTGCTTTCTGAATTGACTAAGTATCTCTGCCAGTGAAGAATGTATCTTAGAAATAGCAGAGATTTGGATCCTATTTTTTCAAGTAACCAGTCTGCATCTTTATTTGGAGTGCTAAGAACAGTTATATTTAGGGTTAGTATTGAGAACATTTTGCTAATTCTACTTCATGTTGGTTTTCTAGGCTGTTGGATTAGGTTTGTTTTGTTTTTTTTCCTCTATCACAAGTGATAGAGTTTTGCTGGTTTACTATGTTGGGTATGATGAATTCCTTCTTAGCTCCCTTTGTTCATCTGTTTCCTTAGTGAAGTGTTTTCTTTTTGTGTTCTGTAGTGGAGACTGTCTTTCTAAGACGTAGCAGTGAGCTTCTGTGTCTCTCACTGACTACAGTGTTTCCAAGGGCCATCCAAAATGAATGCTTGTGCTCAGTTCATTTGCTCCATCTTATACATTCCAGGATCCCATCCTAGGGAATAGTGGCTTCCAGAGTAGATGGGTATTCCTAACTCAATCAACCTAATCAAGGTAATCCCCACAGGCATGCTCAGAGGCTCATCTCCCAGGTGATTCTAGATCTCATCAAGCTGACAGTTAAGACAAACCATCACAAGTCACTTGTGATCATGATGAGGAGCTATTTATTGGAGCACAGGCCATTTATCAATGGTTATACCATTGAGGAAAATGACCTTCTCATCCCCTAGCAACCATTAACTTCCAACAGCTCCCCAGAAAGGGGTGAAGCCTCTCCCTCATCCATGGTAGAATACTGACAGGCCCCATCCCGTGCAGGTCTTCTGTGGGTAACCACAGCTGCTGTGAGTACATGAGTGCAACAGCCTTGTCACATTCGGAGGACAGTGTTTCCAGGCACTCCCGCCCATCCTCTAGATTTTATGGTCTTTTTATGTGTGAGATTTATACTGTGGTGCACTGAACACTGTAAAGGTCTTTCTAACATGGTACAGTGTTCAGTGCACCACAGTATAAATCTCACACATCTGTGACATCTTAAGAAGCATTCCCACCAACATTAATTAACCAGACCTACAGGGTATCCAGGTCAATGAGCTTCTGTACTGTAAGAGTAGCAATTCTGAAGCTGTGGAGTCTCACATTGGATTTTACATTTTAACCATCAAATGTACTTACCCACCACCAAAACCCTGAAAAATCATGACAGAGTATAACCAGAAAAGCAATTAGCCTTATTTCCTCTTTTATAACTTGAGTGTCCTTCTTCATTCAGTCCTTTCTTATCACCCTTACATTTACCCTTTCTATATGATTTACTGTGCCTCCATACACATTTGTATACATGTAGACATTTATATTATAGGCTACAGTCCACATATGAGGAAGAACATGCAGTGTTTTGTTTTCTTTCTGAGATTGTGTGACCTTGCTTAACATTATACATTCCAGTCCTTCTATTTTTTTCTGCAAATTTTTAAATTTCATTTTTCTTTAGACCTGAATGGAATTCCATGTTATATATGTACCAAACTTTCATTATCCATTCATTTATTGATGAAAAACTAGGGTGGTTCCATTCCCTTGTTATAGAGCACAAAGAAGCAATAAAAATAGGGGTACAAATATCTCTATGATAGGGTATGAAATTCTCTGGGCGTATGTCCAGGTCTGAAACAGCTTGTATAGTAAGTCTATATTTAACTTTTTGAGTGGTAGCCAAGCCTTTCCCCATAATGTCTGTATTAGTTTGCACCCCACCAACAGTGAATAAGGGTTCCCCTCTCTCCACAACTCCCCTAACATTTGTTGTCAGATCTCTTGATGACAGTCATTCTGATAGGGATGAGGTGGTTTCTCAAAGTAGTTTTGATGTGCAATTCTCTGATGGAGATATCCAACACTTTTTAAAATAGTGATTATTCCTGTCTCTTGTTTTAAATTGTCTTATTCAATTCATTTGCACATTTGTTGATTGACGAAACTTAGGACTTTGCTAAGCATACCTAGTTGATATTGTAATTTTCTAATGGATTACTTAGTATATAAAATAAGATACACTTAGAAATATGTGTGCAAATATAAAAACTAACATTTCGAAGAACCTGTCTCTGGAAGCAGGACTAAAGGAGACTGTGTTCTTGCTGGGAGTTTCTAAAATTATGCACATATTACTTTAGTAGAAACAAATTAATACTTTAAAGTAAACCCACCCATCCAGAGATGTAAAATGTCAAATCTGTTTAGTTACAGCTAATTTCCCCCCAAGAAGTTTTCCTTTCATGTTTCACTTTTAATTGGTACCTTATTTTTTTTTTTTTGGGGGGGGGGGGGGTGGACACAGGGTTTTTCTCTGTGTATTTTTGGTGCCTGTCCTGGATCTCACTCTGTAGACCAGGCTGGCCTCGAACTCACAGAGATCTGCCTGGCTCTGCCTCCCGAGTGCTGGGATTAAAGGAGCCACTACCGCCCGGCATATTGGTGCATATTTTTATCTGCTATATGTGTTTTTTTTCTAAAATACATAATTTGTCCTAGCTGAATTTATTAGTGTTACTTCTCCGAATCATCTTTGAGTACTCTTAAATCGGTTATTTATATGGGTTGTTTCTACACGACCCATCTACCAGGAGTCACCTGGGGTCTGAGACAGACAACACTCAACAGAAGCAATAAACGGGGCTCCAGCCGGCTCCCGTACAGCCTGAAAGCGGAGGCGGCGCAGGCAACATCACTTCCGGGGCAGCCAGGAGCTATGACCGCCAACGCGGAGCCGAGGCGGCGCCCGGGAGTCGGGGTCGGCGTGGTGGTGGTGAGCTGCGAGCATCCTCGCTGCGTCCTTCTGGGGAAGAGGAAAGGGTCGTTTGGAGCCGGCAGTTTCCAGCTTCCTGGGGGCCATCTGGAATTCGGGTGAGCAGGGCGACCTCGGGAAGACGGAAGTTGTGCGAGTCGCACTAGTCCTCACGACAAATGCGTCCGTGTCACGCGCGTCAGTGCGCACTTGCGTTCCGTGTGTTCCCTACGGTTCCGGGATCTTCTGGGCTCCCGCCGGGAGGGGGCGCTGTGCCGTGATCCTCGTCCCCTCAGTCCTCGGTCTGCCCTCCTCTGGCTGCAGGTGGCTGTCGTCTGTATTGCTTAGTGCTTACAGAGAAAGAGGATGCTTCTGAAAAACTGGGAGTCTTCCCTTTGCCCCATGAGATTTCGATTTATTTAATTTCTGGCCGCGTTGCCTTCTCCCCTGTGGGAGTGTTCTGAGACTGGCCCCGCAGCTCTGCGCGGAGGGATGTGTCAGACCCACAAAGTGGGAAGGGTGGCTAAGTCGGTTTCAACACAACGCGAAGACACCCTGGCCTTGTGCTCATAAGTGTGTTCTAAACCGAGTGTGGCTAATATAACAGATAAAAGTATCTACATCCTCAAGATCCAGTGTGGTTTCCTTTGGTAATGTATAGTAATATAAAACACTTGCAAGGTGGATCCTCACTTCTCCTTCTATCCAGCATGTACCATACTTGATTTTCTAGACCGTTTAAAAGGAAATCCTAGACTTCCTATTATCTGTAAATATTTTCTAATAGATTTAATTTTTTTTTAAAGAGACGGTGGTCTCACTATGTAGCCCCTGCTGGCCTGGAACTCACAGAGATCTGCCTGTCTGTCCTTCCTGAGTGCTGGGGTGAAAGGCGTGCGCCACCACACTAGACCTCACAGTCTCTTGTGGCATCTGCTTGGTCCAAAGGGAGCATGCATTCCAGGACGGAAACGCTGCTTGTTCATGGCTGCCCTTTTCTATCTCAGCCCGGGGACCTATGCCAGATTGTCTCCTCATTCCAAATTCACACTGTGGAATTCGCACAGTCTCTGTGTTCCCGTGCAGTCACATTTACCTGTGAGTTCTGCCCCGGGACGCCTGCTCTGAGGCAGCGCACTTGGCAAACCTCGTGAAGTTCGGCAGCTCAATGTGTCAATGACTGATTCTTTTTCTGTTTGGTTTTGTGTTTGGGAGTTTCATTGTTGTTTATCTGTTTTGTTTTTGGGACAAAGTCTTATTCTGGCCCTTGCTGGCCTGGAACTCACTGTGGCCTAGGGTGGCCTGGACTTCCGGCAGACCTCCTGCCTCAGCTTCCTGAGGGTTGGCGATTGTGGCATGGCTGAGTCATTGGAGGGGCCTCTCGCTAGCTCTCCATCCTAAGGAAGAGAAACATTCCTGCCAGGCTGAAAATGCACAACTTCTTTCCTCTTGAAGGTAGCCCTGCGTGACCTGGGAGCACACTGTTCTGGCCTACTGCAGCAAGACCCTGAACTCTGAGCACTTTGCTTCCTGTGTTGCCTAATGGCCTCAATTTTGAGGCTTCAACTGAGATTCTGAAGCCTAGGGAAGGTATTTAATGCACTTTTGAAACAACGACCCCATGAGAGATTTAATGTTTCCCTTTTCTATTTAAGATAGAAAGTAGAACTTCACATTCCAGCTTGGGTACAGCTCACTTGAAAGCCTGGCTTCTTACCAGACACACTAAACTGCCCCCTAGCTGGCTAGGTCTGTCTTCAGGCCTGAATATTAATGCTAATGGCTAAATGATGATTTTTGTCCAATATAAAGCTCTTTAGGCCTTCGATTCACTAAATATAGAATATGCAGGATGTCAAGGCAGAGGTTTGCTTTTTTTTTTTTATCATTTTAAAGCATAAACTAATTACTGTTGCTTTTATTTTATACTACAGCCTTCCAGCCAAGAGTCTCTTGTTATGTGTATACTGACCAGGCTGTGTTTCTTTTTCCAGTGAGACCTGGGAAGAGTGCGCTCAGAGGGAAGCCTGGGAAGAGGCTGCGTTACACCTGAAAAACGTGCGCTTTGCCTCCGTGGTCAATTCTTTTGTTGAGAAGGAGAATTACCATTATGTCACCATATTAATGAAAGGAGAGGTGGACATGGCTCATGATTCAGAGCCAAAGAATATGGAACCTGAAAAAAATGAAAGTAAGAGAATCATATAAAATAATGTGTTTTTCTTCAAAGAACTATATCATTAGGCATATCATTGCTATATGAAGGAGAGAATTGGATTCTCAGATTTCTGTCTTCGCCCGTCCAAAAATTCCTGTATTGGAGCTAGGAGTGGTGACACAGGCCCTTAACCCCAGTACTTGTGAGGCAGAGGCAGACAGATCTCTGTGAATTTGAGGCCAGCTTGGACTACGTAGCGAGTTCTAAGCTAGCTAGAGCTACATAGAAAGATACAGTCTCCAAAAAAGACAAGAAAATAAAAAAAAACGAAAACCCCTGTGTTGAAATTCTAATCCTCAAGGTGATGGGAACAGAAGATGGGTGTTTGGGACATGGTTAAGTCATGAGGGCAAAGCTTAGCCTTTGCATTGCTGTGACAAAAAACATTAACAACATAAAGGGAAGAAGATTTCCTTAGCTCTGATTTCCTAGGTTTTAGCCCATGGTCCTGGGCTTTGTGCATTCTGGGCCCTTTGTGAGGTGGACTATCAGGGAGAGCTGTAGTAGAGGCCTTCTCACCTCCCAACCCCACAGCAGAGAAGCGGTGGGAGAAGGGCCAGGTGTTGTAGGTGGAAGCTTCCTGTCCCGACTGCCTGGTCCCAAATCACCACTCTGAGGCTTAGGATGAATTACAAATTGTAACACAGATTGCTAAATGGTCTTATTTAAAAAAAAACAAAAAACAAACAAACACACAAAAAACCCGGAGCCAGATATTGGGGAGAAAACTGAGAGCTCAGAAGAGTAGAACAAGCCACAGCCAACCAACTCCTCAGCCAGTCCTGTTTCCACGAATCCTCAGACTGAAAGCCTCTGAGTCCTCACCCCCGAGGGTCTCAGTTGAACTGCTGCTAAAAGTGTCTAGTTCCTGGTCCTCACGCCTTATATACCTTTCTGCTTCCTGCCATCACTTCCTGGGATTAAAGGTGTGTGCCACGCTGCCTGGCTCTGTTTCCATGTGTGACCTTGAACTCACAGAGATCCAGGTGGATCTCTGCCTCCAGAATGCTAGGATTAAAGGCCTGTGTTACCACTGCCTGACCTCTATGTTTAATATAGTGGCTGGCTTTGTCCTCTGATCCCCAGATAAGTTTATTAGGGTGCACAATATATTGGGGAACTCAATATATCACTACAACAAATGTTCAGCCAATAGCTCAGACTTATTACTAATTAGCCGTTACATTTTAAGTTAACCCATATTCCTTATTTATGCTCTATCATGTGGTGGTACCTTTATTAGCATGGCACATTCATCTCCTTCTCCCTCTGCATCTGACTAGGGACTCCAGACTCTGCCCTTCCTCATCCCATCATTCTCAGTTTGGCTTTCCTTCCTAACTTTATCCTGTTCAGCTACTGGCCAGTCAGCTTGTTTATTAAACCAGTCATAGCGACATATATTCACACAGTGTAAAGGAATATTCCACAGCAAGGTGCAACCTTTTGAGAAGCACCAGGTGTAGCTGTCTGAGGCATATCCCCAGTGACCTCCTCTACACAGTCCACACCTCCTAAAGTTTCCATCGCCTCCCAAAACAGCAGCAGCAGCTGGGACCCACTGTTCATTCTGAGCCTGTGTGGAGCACTGTGTATGCAAGTGTAACAGCCCATTACAAGTGGGAGTAGTGCTCACATAAAAGAGACCCCAGAGAGAGCCTTACCACTTCCACATAGGAGGAGCCATACAGAGGGAGTATGGCTGTCCCATGAGCCAGGAAACGGGCCACTACCAGACATCATATCTCGCCAGCATCTCGATCATAGTCGTCCAGCCTGTAGAACAGTGTGAAATAAATGTCTGTGTATAAGCCACTTAGTGCGAGCTGTCCTGTTATAGCAGCGCAGACAGAGACAAATGTAGAGATGTGAACATACATAGATCCTGAGGGACATAAAATACAGACTGCCTGGGTGTGTGCCATGATTCTTACACTGTATGATCCTGAGGGACATAAAATACAGACTGCCTGGGTGTGTGCCATGGTTCTTAACACTGCATTCTTTTGAGGATGCAGTGCAACCACCGAACTGGATCACTCCATGGGTAGAAAGAAAGGCTTGTTTGGAGAAATTGAAAGCTGCCATGGCTATCTCCAGAGGTAGGAGGGAGGACAGAGAGAATAGCAAAGGTGGGAAAGCCTTGACAGTTTTAAAGAAATAGGTTGTGATGGGAGGGATCCTGTAAGCTGGAATAGCCTGGAAGTTTAGAGTTGGGGGGATGTTACAGGGAAGGAGAAGGGATGGTGCTATCTTGGGGACTTTGATATGTCTTAATATGCAACTAGATGCCCCACATGGAGCTGTAGGGGCAGATAAGGGAAGCAGTGGCTCTTCCTGACAGACAGAAGCCTTATTCACAAGTTTTTAAGCAGTAGTTCTCAACCTGTGGGGTCAAACAACCCTTTCACGAGGGTCACCTAAAACCATCGGGAAACACAGGTATTTACATTAGGATTCATAGCAAAAGTATAAAGTAGCAATGAAAATAATTTTATGGTTGGGGGGTCACCACAACATGAGGAACTATATTAAAGGGTCACAGCATTAGGATGGTTAAGAACCAGTTTTTAAGGAGCACTGATTTTAGGCTTTTAGGCGGAGTTTTTCATTAGGACCACCAGCCAGCTCCCAAATAACCACACAGAGACTTAATAATTATAAACGATTGGCCAATAGCTTAGGCTTGTTACTAAGTAGTTCTTACAACTTAAAAATTCATATTTCTTATCTAAGTTCTACCACATGGCTCATGGCTTGTTACCTCATTTTCTATATGTCCTGCTTGCTCCAAGTCTGGCTTGCGACTCCCAAGACTCCGTCCTTCTTCTCAGCATCCTAGTCTGGCTCTCTCGCCCAATCTCTTCTGCCTAGCTGTAGGCTCTTTATTAACCAGTGAGAGTAATACATACTTACAGTGTACAAAGATTGTTCCACAGCATAGGCTTTTGTTTATGTACCAGCAATCCTTCTGTTTACTCTGGTCAGAGACCAGCCTGAGCTGAGCCCAGACTGTAAGTGGCACATAGTCAGTGGCACTGCCATTTTGGGAATTCACTTTGGACCTAACAGTTCTCTGTGACCTTGGCCAAGTTACTAAATGGTGAGATATCTTTTCTTATCTGTGAGAACAATAGACACCTCACATGAGTTCAGATAAGGACTAAATGCTTTGATGCATGAGACCCTGTCTCAAAACAAAGAAACAAAACAGCCCGGTGTTTCACAGATCACCCTTCCCTTTCTAAGATCGTCTTTCTAAATGTAGATTTGATTTGCACAGCCAGGCTAGCCCCAGACATCACTTGTAAATTCAGCTCATGTTTTTCTGAATATATAATAGCTCAGTTCACCAAATGAAAGCTCCTTGCTCTCTGCCATCTGTGTGCGCTGATCATCTGTCTCTTCTAGGTTGGGAGTGGATTCCTTGGGAAGAATTTCCTCCCTCAGACCAGCTTTTCTGGGCTCTCCGTTGTTTAAAAGAGCAAGGCTACGACCCATTTAGAGAGGACCTGAACCACCTGGACGGGTATAGAGGAGAGCACCTCGAAGGAGCCAGGACAGTTCCTTGATTTAAAAGACAAAACAAAACAAAACAAAAAAAAACCACTTTAGTAAATGAAAGATTCCGCGTTTCAGGATAACTCCATTTTATCTACAAAGCCACGTGGTCACCGGTTTATTTACAGTCTCCTAAAGTAACTCGAACCCTTGAAAAATCTTCCTGGGCTGTGTCACTGAGTAAGATGGATAAGGAGCTTGTGGTTAATCATCTGTACTACTGTAAGTTACTGTTGTTGGCTGCATGGAGGCGAGTATCACAGAGTTTGTCTTACTGTTCTCATTCAAATAGAGGTCGAAACTCAAATATGGCCTTTCAAGTTTGGAAGCAATTTGCCCATTGCAAAATTCATCATGGTTGTTGATGTCCTTTTTCCTCTTACTTGAAAAGAATTTTTAAAGGACCGTATAACTAGAGATACCATGACATGTGGTATGCTGTACTTTCCTGGTTTCTGACAGAGAATCCGGGCTGAATGTGAGACAACTAAGCTTCCCACTATTAAAGGCCAAGTCATCCAAATCTCCCTCTTTCTCTGCCTGAGATCTTGTATGTGTCCTTGTATGTTGGGATTACAGAGAGCCGTGCACTGGGTCTCCTAGTGTGGGGGAATCTCCCAGGAGTCCTCAAGATCTTTGCAGGGCGCCAAGGCCAAAGGTTGGTTGGTTGGTTGCCTCCCCAACCCCCAACCCCCTGCCCCCAGCAAATTGTAAAGTTTCGCTGTGAGAAGAGCTCCAACAGTGAAGTATCTCCCGGAGCAGCATGTGCAGGGCTGCACCTGTCTGCAGTGGAAGCTGTGAGGCTGGTTTGGATTTGAAGCTGCTTCTGGCTTTAGAGGGGGCTTTGGGTTTGGGAAAATCACCTTCTTGGCATAAAGGATCACCTCAGGCTTAGCTAATGTTAATAGCTGAAGCTTCTAACCAGCCCCCATTGATCAGCGTCCAGGCCAAGCCCTTGGATTACGTGTGCGTTCTCATCTTTCCTTGGTCAGGCAGAGCAGGGTTTTCTGGCTCATGTTTCTGTCACCGGGCAGTCACTGGCCCACTCTCCTGCACAGGCCCCGGGTGAGCTCTTGTGAGGTTTTCTCCGTTGCCAGTCCACTCTGCAGCATAGGTGCCACGTGAGCTCTGTGTCCTTTACTTTGGGGTCTTTTTTCACCAGCATTCCTGTTTCACATGGGTTAAATTTTTTTTTTTTTGGTTTGTGAGCCGGTTTCTCTGTAGCCCTGGCTGTCCTGGAACTTGTTCTGTAGACCAGGCTGGCCTAGAATTCAGAGATCCACCTGCCTTTGCTTCCTGAGTGCTGGGATTAAAGGTGTGCGCCACCTGGCCTGGCTCACATGGGTTAATTTCTTAGCAAAAACGATGATGGTGGGGGAACGCTGCCCACACCTCCTGTGCACAGCCCTGGCAGAGGGTTGGAGAGGGCTGTTGTACAGCCCAGAGTTGTTTTTATAATGTCCAAATATCACTAACTTTTTCCACATCTGTTTTTTAACAGTCTGGTATCTCAGGCTGGCTTTCAACTCACTGACTGTAGCTGAGGATAACCTTGAACTTCTGATCCTGCTGCCTGAGCCTCCCTGATGTTGAGATAGGAGCTGCATCCCCTCCTCCTCTTTTAAGTGGCAGAGCAGTTGCCTGGGGCATGATTAGTTTCCGGTGGTTGTTTGGGTACTGGGCTTTGAACCTAGGGCTTTGCACGTGATGAGCAAGCTCTGTAACAAGCTGCAAAGACAAGAGAAGCTTCTTCCTGTCAGGTCAGCCACTGAAGAGATTTGCCAAAAATAATGACTTTCTCACTGGTGACTTTTTGTTCACTTTGTAAGAAGAATCTGCTAACATGCATTTGATTTTTATATGGTCAATAAACTTTCCTCATTTTAAATTTCTAGTGTTAAATATCATTTCATAAAGGCTTATAAAAATAAAATCTATGATTTTTAGGCATTTATAGAGGGATCCAAAACCTAAGGGGTAGGCGGGGTTTTAGTTCAGGAGTAGAGCACTTACTAGGTGGGGTTGCGTCCTCAGCTCCAAGAAAAAAAAATTACAAAAGTACTAAAGAAAGAAATGGTTAACCAAAGGCATTTTGAATGATTGCACTAGACCATAGCTCATCTTTTCCTTTACAAGCCCACCTCTGTGAATCTTGTCTGGTCTCTAACAATTGAATTTTGCTCTTTTAACACACTGTATTATTGTGATGCTTGCTAAGGAAAATTTTTTCAAAATTACACCTATTTATCAGTCCCATTTTCTCTTACTTACACCTGTATCTTTCTCAATACTTGTGTTCAAGTGTAAGTGTATGGTCCTTAAACTTCTGGGACTGGGAAGATGCTTCCTGCTTCATCTTAAGGACCCAGCACCCATGTCAGCTGACCTGGGACTCGCTATGTACAGCAGGCTGGCCTCAAACTCTAAATATAGACATCTGCCTGCCCCTGCCATCCAGGCACTGTGGCCTGTGTCACCATGCCTGGCACATGTGGATTTTTAAAAATAATTTATTTTTATTTTATGTGCATTGGTGTTTTTGTCTACATGTATGTGTGAGGGTGCTGAATCCCCTGGAACTGGAGCTATAGACAGGTGTGAGTTGCTGTGTGGGTGCTGGGAAATGAACCTGGATCCTCTGGAAGAGCAGCCAGTGCTCTTAACCTCTGGGCCATTTCTCCAGCCCTGCACGTTTGTATCTTTATCGTGACAGGGTTTCTCTGTGTAACAGCCCTGGCTGTCCTGGAACTGACTCTGTAGACCAGGTTGGCTTGGAACTCAGAGATCTGCCTGCCTCTGCCTCCCGAGTGCTGGGAGGTACATGCACATGTGGATTTTTAACAAGAATCTATACCAAAATGTTAACTGGTACTAACTCTGGTAGGCTGTTTATGTTTTATGCTGTTTCTTAAATGTTCTACAATAATGTTGTATTTGCAGTTATTAAAAAAATATTTGCCTAAAACTGATCATTTCACAAACATCTTGGACGTACATATTAACTGCTCGAAGTTAAAAACAGTTCACAGTAAGTCCTTCTGACAAACTACAGTTAAAGTAGTGGGTGACTGTAAGTCCCAGGCTAGCCTGTGTACATTATATGAGCAGACACCCGGTCCTGTAAAACATGAGATAAGCAGGCAAGGTGATGGCCTTCCATCCCAAAACCTTCCATAACATTTGCTCTACATGCTGGTTGTAGAATATTAGTTTAAGATGTGTTACATTTGTTTATGCTGTGAAACATTTAATGATGAAAAGATGTGTTGCATTCTTTTACGTTGCATTTGTTTAACTTTGTGAAGCTGTGTTACTTTGTCTAAAGCACCTGATTGGTCTAATAAAGAGCTGAATGGGGGCTGGAGAGATGGCTCAGCGGTTAAGAGCAGTGGCTGCTCTTCCAGAGGACCCAGGTTCAATTCCCAGCACCTGCATGGCAGCTCACAACTGTTAACTCCAGTTCTGGGGATCTGACACCTTCACACCAATGTACATAAAACGAAGTTAAATAAAATTTAAAAAAAAAAAAAAAAAACAACTTAATGGCTAATAGGGAGGCAGGAGAAAGGATAGGTGGGGCTGCCAAGCACAGAGGATAAATAGGAGAAATCTGGGAAGACAGGATGAAAGAATGAGAAAAGGGGCCACCCAGCCACATAGCCAGACATGGAATAAGAAGGAAAAGAAAAGAAATACAGAAACAGAGAAAGGTAAAAAGCAAAAGGTAGATGGGATAGTTTAAGAAAAGCTGGCTAGAAACAGGCCAAGCTAAGGTCAGGCATTCATAAGAAAGAATTAAGTCTCCCATATGTGGTTACTTGGGAGCTGGGTGCAGGCCCCTAAAAAGCCAAAGAACAAAGAGTAAAAAACAACCAACAATAGGTGGTGGTGGCCCGTGTAGCTCCAATTCTATTTGGTCTTAATAAAAACCCGGCAGATAGCAGGGTAAAAGCTGAAAGATCAGAGTAGAGCAGCCAGCCACTAGAAAGACTTACCTCGAGGAATCCTCATACTGCAAAGGCCGGAGCTCCTGTCTCCACCTGCCTTGTCACTTGCTGTTTCCTCTTCCCAGGTACTGAGATTAAAGGTGTGTGCCACCACTGTCTGGCCTCTTGTGGGTAGCTCCACACTCTGCTCTCCAGGCAAGCTTTATTTGTTAGAACACTAACAAAGTATCACCACAGGTGCACACCTTTAATCTCAGCACTCAGGAGAAACCGTCTTGAAAAAGCAAAAACAACAAAAAATTTACACTATGTGTGTCTGTGTGGTATGGGATTGTAATAAATGTTTTTAATTATTAATGTTCTTAGAAACCTAATTGTGATTACTAGTTAAGATATAGTTGTTTTATCCTGTATATTCTCATATATACCAGAATCTTATTTGAATATCACCAAATGCAACTAGATTTTTTTGTTTGCTTTCTGTTTTCAACACAGGGATTTCTCTGTTGTAGTCTTGGCTATCCTGGAACTGGCTTTATAGACCAGGCTGGCCTCCAACTCAGATCTGCCTACCTTTGCCCTCTGCATGAGTGCTAGGATTAAAGGCATGTGCCACCACTGCCCAGCTTAAATGCAACTGGATTTAAATGTTTCCTTCCTACATTGAAAGTGTACCTAAATAAAAAAATATATAAATTAAAAAGAAAATTGAAAAAATTAATACAAAGAAAAGCAAGTTTATTTACACAAATTACAGTATTTACCACATCTAAATTGTGATAGTTCTGTCGCCGCAAAAGCAGGCGACTCTACTTTCAAGTGAGCACTTTCAGTTTGAAATACCACACTCCACAGCCTTTGTTCTGGCAGGGCTGCTCTGTAGCCCTGATGACGGCTCAGAGCTTACTATGTAGCTCAAGCTGGCCCTGCACACACAGCAATCCCTCAGTCTCCCAGGTGCTGGGATTACAGGTATGAGTCTCCATGCCTGGCTCAGCCCTTTCAAGTAATCCTGGAGTAGTGTGTCATTCTCCTTCAGTCTCCTTTCCAGAGCTGCTAAGCATGAACTCAACACAACAGGAATTCTGACTAATCCTCAAACATGTGCCCAACAGATGAGATAGAAAACCAGCGGTCTGTGGTCTGCATTTCCCTTTGGACAGATCTCTACAGCACTGGAGTTGGTCGCTGTGCTGCCACATGCCTTCTTCAATCGGAGTCACTACTGCTGCTTGAAGAGTCCGTTGACATAACCTCGACATCATCTTCGTTTTCCTTGTTGTGCCCGGGAGGCTCCAGCAGAAAGTCACTGCTGTGATTGGGTGGTAGCATGTTCACAGACATGTCATTTGACTGCCATGGGTACTGTGGAGCAAGGACATCTGGAGAAAAGCAGCACATGGGATCAGTTCTATATGTAATCCACCTATATGTCAATCACCCACCTTTATGCAGTAATTTAATTCTATCTACCCACCTACCTTGTAGTACCAAAGACCTAACAAGATGAGGGTTTCACATGTGCTAAACACACAAACAACAAACTACATCCATCCACCATCTACCGCCCCCCCCCCCAATTGGGTCCTGTACCATGGTCCTATATATAATGGCTAATCATCCATATCTTGCTAGTTAATAATTCTTTCAATTTTCCTACTCAAGTTGCTGGTGTGGTTTGTCTCTCAAAAGGATTATAACTAACCAACGGTGTAGTACAATCGCAATGAGAAAGAAGGGAATATCTGGGAATTAATAAGCACAGAGTGACAGCTAAAATGGGCTTCAGAAAGCACAGTCCCCCACTTATGTCCCTTCTCCTTTAGAAAGAATCTTTCACATTAAAACATGGCACCTACAAAACATGCACACCTCACAATTGCAAAAATGCTCTTCAGAGTAGTAGTTCACTGCTAGATGATGGTTCACTGGCACCTCTGAAAAACCTTGGTCTGCTTGCAAACACCCTTCCAGTTCACATTACCTGGCAGTCTACCTGCTGCAAGGGCATCCCCTGGGAGATGACCATTCACGCCACTAGTGGAAGGGTTGTTCATCTGACCCAACAATCCACTTCTCATCTCCAAATCAGTTGGATACGGCCTCCGAGGGTCTCCTAAAACAATAAAAAAGAGCTTTTAACTCAGGTTTTAAAGAAACATTTTATGTCCTTTGAAGTATTATCTTTCCTTGGTGCACACTAAAAACCTCAAGCTCTTCGTGAGACAAGAAGGGTCTCACTATGTAGTCCATGCTGGCCTCAAACTTGCAATCCCGCCTCAGCCTCTCCAGCTGGTGCCTTTATGGTATGTACTACCACACCTTACCTGGTTGCATTTAAAATTCTCAAGCTGGGCATGGTGGCACATCCATTAATCCCAGCCCTCAGGAGGCAGAGGTAGGCAAATTATAACAATCTCAATTCTTCCAACTTAATTTTACTTCCTAGTAGGAAATGTAACAATGATACATACTCTTGAGAGAGAACAGGTCACAGATGGCCTTACTATGACACTGAAGAAAAATACCTTTTATTAGCAGGTGTTAATTTAGGTAAGTGCATTCTACATTTAAATAGTTTTAATCTTATATAAGAAACATTGTTACCTGGAACCCAAGTCAGTGGTGCACACACAGCATTGCTTGCACTAATTCTATGTGCGTATTTAATGATTTCTTCTGAGGAGATAGCGCCTGAGTTGAGAAAATAGAACAGTTCAGATCAGCAAATACAAGTTTAGAAGAGTATACATCACAATCACCCATCATACTTAATTTTAAACAATCAGAAAATAGGATAATCTCAGCCATCTATCTTCCCTAACACCTGCATATACACTGAAACTGTATGAACATTTCCAAACTAAACATCACAATCACACATCATACTTAACTTCAAACAATCAGAAAATAGGATAATCTCAGCCATCTACCTTCCCTAACACCTGCATATACACTGAAACTGTTATGAACATTTCCAAACTAAAGAACCAAGACACCATTCATCAAAATCAGCTAACATAAATGAGACCTGCATGATAATGCTCAATAATCTCAATTACTAGCGGCCATCAAATGCAGAACTCTTCCGACCACCACAGTGAGGAACAGTAAAATGAGAGGAAAGCACTTTATTCCAGCAACATCCAAGCTGCTAAGCCAGCAGTTCACATCCTGTTTGACTACCGAGGAGGAGGTTCTAGATGGACCAGGCACCAAACAGTAATAGCAGCTGCCTCCGAGGAACAGGAGCAGCTCTTCCTTCTATACTTTGGACCTATTTCAAAAAGTACTATGGACTTCTAACCAGTCAGCAACCTCTCCTAAAAAGATTTACTTCTTGCTATAGAAGCCCTCCCATCTCTCAGAGAATGTTAGCTGTTTTCTCACATGTAACCATCAGAAAGCAGATTCCAAACGGGCAAGAGGAAAACAAATCAGACCAAATGTACAAGGTATTAAAGCCAAAGAACCATAATTACACCCTCAGTATTTGGAGATCCAGTGAGCTCTGATGTAAGGTTTTAAAGTGGGCAAAAGGCAGGCAAGCAAGCAGTGCTCCCATCTCAGGTTAGTGTGGTCACCATTGTTCTCTTTGCCTAGCCTGCAAGATCCTATGTAAATCCCATTTCTCTTTCTTAACAGTTTTATAGACTGTTGTCTTTACTAGACATGTAAGTGAAGGGCACAAGTGATTGCTTCTCATAACTAGAGGAGGGTTGTAAGACACGTCTACCCTCTCTGGGATGCCAACTACAATGTAAGAACACAACACACTTTACAATGAAAACCTACTGGGCATCCTTTCAACAGCGTGATTAGTATTTTTATCAGCTTAAAAAAGTTTTATGTATAAACACATGTGAGAATGTATGCATGTGTGTGTGAAAACATGTCAGTATGGCACACACAGCTTTATATGGGTTTTAGGGATCACATATGAACCACCAACTTTTCACCCACTGAATCATCTCCTGGACCTTTATCAGCTTCTTTATCAGCTTCTTTAAGAGACACAGACTTACATTTTAAGTCAGCCAGCCTGCCCATGATACTAACCTTTTCTTGCTTTCTCTATTGACTTGAGTTTCTCCTTTGCTTGGTAAACAGCCGTTGCCTAATTTAAACAAATTTTAAAATGCAAATTATTTTTAACTATGCCAAGCAGTTTCTAGATTGAATCACAAGGTTACTAACCCACAGGAACAACTTGCAAGACTTAGAAATCTTTGAAATTTATCTGTGATCTTCTGAAACTCCACTTGATAGGTTTAATGAAAGAAATATATTCATGACTCAGCCTCGATTAACAAACAGCTGTTAGGAATACATGAAAGGACAGGGAGGGGATACTGGGTAGGAGGATGGAGAGGAAAAGGTGGGGGATGCAAGTAAAAGTATGCTCAGAACCCAAAAGAAATAACCAACCCTGTCTCTAAAAACAGAACAAACAGATGTAACAAACGTGGACTGTGCCATTGTTCGAGCAACGAAACAAAAAGAAATTTTCTTTTTCCTACTTTTCTGTATGTCTGAATTTTTTTCTGGTGAGTAAATATTACTTTCATAAGAAAAAAAATAATTTTTAAAAGCATTTATTAAAATCAAAACAAAAACCCCAAAGCATTTACTTGGGGTCTCCTTTTGGGGGTTCTAAGTTATCCTAAACCACTCAGCCTCCTTTTCCTGGAGCCCATGTGACACATCTGGAAGCTGTTCATCAGGGACAAGAATGGCAGCACCACTGGGTCACATGGAAGTCACACTCAGTGGTTTCTGTGATCATACGATAATTACGTTAGCAGTTAGCAAAGTAACTGGACTAATCAGAGCAAATGAACTACTTCAAACGAAGTAGCCCATCATCCAGGAGGCAGAGCCAGGTAGATAGCTCCGAGTTTGAGGGCAGCCTGGTCTACCTAGAGAGTTCTAGTCCAGCCAGAGCTACATAGGGAGACCCTGTCTTAAGGCAAAGGAAAAAAAAGAAAGGAGCTGACAGAGATGGCTCATCATACAAGGACCCAGGTTCAGTTCCTGGCAACCATACCCACACTGCAACTCAAAATAATCTGTAAGTCTAGTTCCAGGGGCCTGATGCCCTCTTCCGGCCTCTGCCAGCACTGCAAATATTTGGTGCACTTACATGGACAAAATATTCATATACATAAAAATCTTTTACTTTAAAAACCTAAATAAAAGGGGCTGGGGGGATAGCTCAGTGGTTAAGAGCACTGGCTGCACCTCCAGAGGCCCTGAGTTCAACTCCTAGCACCCACATGGTGGGTCACAACCATCTGTATCTGTAGTGGCATGGGTTCTGATGCCCTCTTCTGATGTGCAAATGTACATACAGACAAAAATCCATATACACAAACTGCATGAATAAATAAATCTTTATAAAAAGTGTAAATAAAAAATGTTTTAAATAGTAGATAACAAAGGAAAACCTAGTATAGAGCCTTGATCGATAACAAACTTGCCTACCTTAAGATGGAAAAACAAATAAAATAATAAAATTTTAAAGAATTTGTGAAACTAGTACATAATGTTTATTGACCTAAAATATTTCATAAACTGGAGATTTTAACTACTAGTATCAAACCTGAATTAGGCCAAAATAAAAGTAAAGCTTCCTATTTTTATAATTTAAAATATTTAAATAAAGCCAGGCAGTCATGGCACACGCCTTTAATCCCAGCACTTGGGAGGCAGAGGCAGGTAGATTTCTGAGTTAGAGGCCAGCCTGGTCTACAGAGCAAGTTCCAGGACAGCCAACACTACACAGAGAAACTGTCTCAAAAAATCAAAAACAATAAAGGAGGAGGGGGGAGTTTTCCCCTTCAAAATATAGCCAGACCTCTCAGAAGAGAATGAAGCAGCCCCCTCTTCAGGACCAACGGTCGACTCACCAGTATCTGCTCTGCCTCTTTCAGCTGTTTCTGCAGCTGCTGGATATCACTGTCCCTCTTCTCTACTTCTTTTTCTAAAGCTTGCATTTCATGGTGGACTTTTCCCTGAGTAAGTGCTAACTTCATTAGTTCTTGAAAGTCCCCATCTCGGTGAATTAGCAACTCCAAGACCTGTCAAAAAAGAGTTGATTCCATCAGATAACAGGATAATCAAGGGTATCACCAACGAGACAAAAAACCCATACTTGAATTGGCTAGGTTTATAAATTTTAACACCTTGGAATATTCTTAATCAGTATTAACAATATACACAGCCCATTTGTGGTAATTTGGGGAAACAGTCTGAAGATAAAGAATTTCCATTTATTCTGCTCTTTTTCCATGTAGAACAAATCTTTCAGAAGTAGTACTGTGCTAAATTTCAGGTTTATTCATCTTGCAAAGATAAAATTAAAGTTTATCCTTAAACATAACATACAATGGAATAGCCCAGCAGCGGTGGCGCATGACTTTAATCCCAGCACTCAGGAGGCAAGAGCCAGGAGAATCTCTGTGAGTTCAAGGCCAGCCTGGTCTACAGAGCAAGATCCAGGACAGGCACCAAAACTACAGAGAGAAACCCTGT
>CABHPP010138809.1:0-40068 GCA_902168425.1 Peromyscus attwateri | reverse complement strand
ACACACAGAGTCCTTTCTATAAAAACTCCAGCTCCTCCAGCCACTGCGAATGCCATGTCCTCTTCTGCACTCTCTATGAAATTTCACTTCCCCCTTGAGGAACTCAGAGCCCTTCAGTCTGACCACTAATCCAAGCGGCCTGTCTGGGAGGATCTCAAAGTCTAGATGTACATTGAGTCCATTTGTGTTGCTGTGTTTCTGCTTTTCTGTTAGCATCATCATAGTGAGATCATCTGTAACCATGATGAGCCAGGGTAGGGTGAATTATCTTGTCTCTGAATGTCAGCTTTGGGATTTACCAACCATGTGACTTCTGGCAAGAAGTTTCAACTTCCAGAGCCTCTCATAACTGGCATGTGTAACAGGAAAAGTAAGATGGCAGTGCATACATAGCAGTGTTACAGCATGAAAAGGCGGACTTCTGTGAAGGAAGTGGCAAATTCTGGTTTTCTAAAACACATACATTCATATACACAGTCATATATACATGCATACATCTATGGATAAACACATACATACATTGTACATAGTCATTTGTGGGTACATGTGCATGCAAATAGAGTTTATAAGTCTACATATTCATATGTGCATATCTATGGACTTTGCATATAAATGTTTATGGAGGCACATACACAAATAGTATGCAAAGCTAGATATTCATATGTATGAATCTGTGGCTTTATAAATGTTTATGTGAGCATATATGTATATATGTATATGCATGCATTTATAATTATAGGTGTACGCGCACATGCAAAAACATGAATATGCATGTATATCGACACATGTGCTCCCATGAATTTTGTATAACTATATGCATGACCAATATGTGTGCACACATTCCTTTAACTGTAAATATGTGTCTACATGTGGGTATGAATATTCCACTGCTCTTTTTTTATTCATCACCCCTTAATCCTTAGAGGCAGCTAGAGCCCAGAGTGTAGATTTGCTTGGGCTATGTGTTCAGAGTCAATGGATTTAGCAGAAATACGTTCCTGAAGAGAGTGAACAGGCTGAGCTGAAAAGAGCTGCTTGTCAGCGGACTAATCCAAGAGGGGTGGACCCAGAGGGCCATGGAAGCAGAGCTGGGTCATAGTGAGTAAAAGGAATCTGTGCAGAGTCATGGTTGGATAAAGGAAGGAGCTCTTGCTGCAGACTTGAAGAGAAACACAGAGGCAAGGCACTGCAGAACTTAGCTGTGTTCTGACCAACACGCTCAGTTGACTTTCGGTCTCCCAAAGATCTGCCTTAGCCATCTCGTCTGCCCTCCGGGGGCTGCCCTTGCCCCTGGTCATTAGGCTGTGTTTTGTGCCCATGCCTGGTTTGCTTAGCCAGTGTCTACTCTACCCACAGCTCATCACTCTGACTTTGCAGGCATTCAGGAGAGCAGAGACTACTGGATGTCCTCCTGCAGATCGGACACAGGCATTGAGCTAAAGGGAAGGAGACAATCTTGATAAGAGCAACCCTAAAAAAATGAATTCTAATAAATGGGCTGTGGTGGTATTGTGTTCCTCAAAATATTGTGCACCCTAATAAACTTATCTGGGGTCAGAGACAGAACAGCCACTAGTTACAAAGGCTAGAAAATGGTGGCACTCACACCTTTAATCCTAGCATTCCAGAGGTAGAAATCCCTCTGGATCTCTGTGAGTTCAAGGCCACATTGGAAACAGCCAGGCATGGTGACACACTTCTTTAATCCCAAGAAGTGAGCCTTTAATCCCAGGGAGTGATGGTAAAAACAGAAAGATATACAAGGGGTGAAGACCAGGAACTAGAAGCATTTGGCTGGTTAAGCATTTGGCTGGTTAAGCTTTCAGGCTTTCAAGCAGCAGTTCAGCTGAGATTCACTCTGGATGAGGACTCAGAGGCATCCAGTCTGAGGAAACAGAATCAGCTGAGGAATTGGCAAGGTGAGGTAGCTGTGGCCTGTCCTGTCTCTCTGATCTTCCAGTGTTCACCCCAATAATTGGCTCCAGGTTTGATTTTATTAATAAGACCATTTAAGATTCCTGCTACAACGGGCTTCAGAGATGGACACGGCTTTCCTGACTTTTACATGCACACTTCACCTTCATCTGTGTACCCTCACTTCATGAGGATGCCTGTGGGCTCCCTAACACACCAGGCACCTTCCATCTTCTTCTGTTGGGAGGGATGGTCAGCCCTGACTGCATCCTCCTCATTCAAGACCTAACTCACAGATCTGTTCCCTAGCAGGATTGTCCCTACCCTCCTCCTGTAAAGTTACACTCTCCCCAAGGGGAGTACTTCTTTCTTTCTTCTAACAGTCTTCACCATATTCATTTATAGATACAGTCCATGCCCTCCCCTTAATCAGAGCCAGCCTGTTCAGGGCACAGGGCCCCCAGCTCAGGCTTCCCAGCTTCCATTGATGGACACACACTTTGCAACACATTTCTTCATAATCTGAAACAAAACCCAGCAGTGTGTTTTATCAGTCCTCCACACGTGTCTTGCATTCAGAGAAAATGAAAAAAAAAAAACCCACTACCAACAACAACATCATTTTCCTTTCCCCCAGCAGTATTCTATGGTGTTAAACTGCATATAATTAAATTAAAAGCATCCATGAACTATGTGGAATATAATGGTTTGAACAAACCTCGAATTATTGTAATTAAAGCTTGTGGAGACCTCACAGTGTAATGAGTGGTCAACAAATCATACGCAGCAAAGTGACAATGTGTTATTAGGGATGCTGGTTCACAGCAGGAGACCCAGAGGGGATACTTGGGATTGGAAAGGAAAAGAGACTACAAATGGACGATTATCCTGAAATATTTGGGTGAAGAATCTCCAACTATCACTGGTCCCCAATGACTCCTTCTTGAGACTGGTGGGCTATAATGATGTGATTCATTTCTGCAACCAGAGTTAACATATCAATTAAGTACATTCCAAGATCCAGTTATTGCTCTGAACACTTGATGCACACTTTCTAGCTTGCTTGCCCATCACAATCTTTCTCAGAAGTACATGTGAAGAAACTGAGGCATACAGGTCAATAGGTACATGGGGACACCTGGAGAACAATCTATATGAGAAGGGGTAATGCATCTCCTTGCTTCCATTGGATGAGCCATTTCAGCCACTTTTGTGTATTCAGGATCTAGAATCCCTGTCCTTCAGGGTTTGTGTGGAGGCCTTGCATGGAGGCCTTGTGGCATGGACATAGTTGCTTTGATCACCGGCTGTTGGAGACCCAGGAGAACTTCTTACTCTCTTCCCTCCTTCAGGCTCAGGAGGGATGAGATACTGTTTCTCTAACCCCGAAGCTATCCAGCAGCCTGCCAAGAATTAACACATGAAAACCAAAGATGTGCCTCCCACTAAGGGGATGTCAAGGCATTTGGGATGATCTGTGTGAGGAACTAGGGCCTTTTAGGCTACAAAGCGAGACTCCCAAAGTGGCAGAGCCGGTGGCCATGACTCAACCCCAGCATGAGCTTGGTTTTGCCAGGAAGCAGAAACCAAAAAGCATTTCTCAGAAGCCCTGAAGGGCTAGCTGAACACTCCTGACCACAGCTGTCAGCATTTGAACACTTCTGGCCACAACGGCAGCACCCCCCCCCTTTTGTCTGAGCTGTGCCCCAGATACTCCTATAACCCAATAAGCTTTTGCAGCTGGTTGCTGTTCTCTTACTGTCCAGGGCAGACAGACAGTTATCTCTTTATTAAAACTGTTCTTTCTATCCATGAACTGTGCTTTGTGGTTTCTTGTTGAGCCTGCTTTAACAGGATCCAAGACCAAAAGTGAGAGCCTAGAGTGGAGATGAAGTCTATGTGTCTATTCTATCCCAGGACCACGGCCAGGCACTCTGCTTGTCTACTTGCCTGCTGCAGGCTCCTGAGGCGAGCACCTTAGAGCTGGGCACACACCATTGTCAGAGCAGGTGCTCAGACATATCAGATGGGTTTGTCTCTGCAATGGTTCTAGGAAGTAGGGGAGATCATCCTGACAACTCGCAGAGAGGGCAAGAAACTGGGGTCAGGTTGTCCCACAGCCAATCGGAACTGCTGTCTGAAATCTGTGCTAGCTGGACTTCCAAAAGTGTTTTCCACAACATGGTGAAGATGCTGAAGGCTTGTAAGGAGGTGGCAGAAGCTCAGAAGCTGGGCTGCAATGCTTCCCTTGGGAATACTTTATAAATTAGGTCTCTCAGGCTCCAAGGGAATGGAGAAGAGAGAGATGCCAAGGCTGGTGCAGCAGCCTGGTGTCAGCATATCCAACGCAGCAGAGTGAGTGGCCAGGGGCAGCTCCCAGGAGTGGACGCCTTTTTTGAAGCCTTTTATCTTAACCCCAGGTAGTTTGGAGCACTATCTACACGGAAGCACTTTCTGCCCATAAAAAGAGCTGCCAGCTAATACCACTCTGAGCCTTTGATGCAGAAAAGCCCACATCGGTCAATAAGGCTTTAGTCTCTGGGTCTTGAGAGGCAGGCGGCTCTCGGCTGGATAGAGGGGTCACAAACAGGGCTCAGCAGCCCTGGGGATACCATGCCTCTGATCCCCAAACCAGCTACATCCCAGATTCCTACCCCAAAGACAGCACCTTTATGTGTTGACCACTCAGAAGCCTTGGCTCAAATATTTTCTGCCTGGAGAATGACTCCTAGTCCCAATTTCCAAACCCGCTCAGAGAACATCTATAAAACCCTTCCATTTCCAGCCTGCTTCAGAACACATTTCCCTACAGGTCCTGTGGGTATATGAAACTCTTCAAGATTGTAAAAGCCCCTGAAGTTCCACCAGTGTTTCTGAGACAAAAAGACATGGCTGCTGAGTCGCTGCAACAATGCAAGATCTGAGCAGATATGGTGTCTTGGAAGCCACAGAGGACTCTTGTATAAGAGGAAGATGGTAAGCAGCATCATTTAAAGGTGGCTGCATCTTGCCTGTATACATTCACTCCTTCAGTTCCCCAGAAGAAAAACTTAACCTCCCCCTACCCCATCCCCACTGTGCTCTGAAGTCCACCTTCATCTTCCCAGGGACTTCACTGGTTCCTTGTCTGCAATGTATCTCTGCCCTCCAGGTCTCAAACAGAGCCTTCTTACACACAAGCTCCATTACTGCAAGGAAGGAGTGTTGGACAACACATTTCTCTGAGGTTAAAGCCTTCCACCTCAGAGGGAAACATCTTAAGGTAAAGGATGTAAATGGACTGGATATTTTAGGACCTGATGTTTACAAGGAGGTAGAACAAGAGGATGTTCTGAGGAGATGTAAAACACTCCAGGCTGCAGGAAAGCACATCAGGATGGGAAGCAAACAACTCAAAATAGCTTCAGAAAGTCCCTGAAACTGACCAGATTCATTAGGCCCCTCCTTCCCCAAGATTCTTTAAGCAGTAAAGCCTGCTGAGAAGACAGACAAGGTGAGGCCCCTGGGAGAAACAGAGATGGGTTGAACTGCCCGAAAGAGGCTCAGATCAACAACCCCCCAGCCTGCTGAGCTGCTGCTGGCTTGGTGTCCTTTGCACTCCAGGTTTCTGCTTTTGTGAGCCATCACCCATAGTGCCGCGGGGTATTAGTGATGCAGCTGTCTTGGGTCATTTCTGCTCCTGTAAGGAACTCCTCACCCATATTCCTGTAAGTAACCCCAATAAAACACATTGGTTTACCATGCTGAACCTTGGTGGGATTGGATTATATTTGGTCTATAATCTGTTTCCTGTCTGGGGTAATTAGATGGTTTTGTCCACATCTCCCCGGAAGAAGAAGTGTCACTCAACAGGGAGGCACATGGGGAGGAGAGAGATGTGGGCAGAGAGAGGAAGGGAGCACCTGTTGACTCTGCACCCACTCCCTACTTCTTCAAATCTGCCTCCTTTGTGTGTGTGTGTGTGTGTGTGTGTGTGTGTGTGTGTGCGCGCGCGCGCACATATATGCACACAGATGACAAGCTCCACTGTTGTTCATCAGGTACTGGCCACCTTATTTACTGAGACAGCATTTCTCACTGGCCTGAAACTTGCCAAGTAGGCCAGGCTGGCTGGCCAGTCAACTCCAAAGATCTCCATGTCTTCATTTTCCCAAAGCATAGACGAGACGGCCATCATCGTGCCTGGCTGTTTTCCTGTGGCCTCTGGGAGTTTTAACTCAGCTCCTTCTGCTTGCAAGGCAAATGTTTTGCAGGCTAAGCCATCTCCCCAGCCCAAAGCTACCTGCCTCTTGGTATCCAAACTCCTTAAAAGATGTTTCAGCCACACTGCCTTTGCCTCTCCCTTTGCTGACCAGCTTCCTCCGCCAGTACTGCCTCGCTAAAATGACTGTCCTCTGTGTCACAGAGATGGTGAAGAAGTTCCAGTCTCCCCTGTCACCCGACAGCTGCAACTGTCTTTTCTCTTCTCGGTGACTCCCTCTCCTCCTGTCTCACCTGGTCCCGCCTCAACCTGCCACTCCATGCCTCTCTGGCTGTTCCTTCAGAAATCTCATCTAAGGCTCCAGCTGTGCCAGCCATGAGTCTGGACGTCTGTGAGACTACTTGTCTCTCTTCTTACTTTACCTTTCCTGCAGGGCAGTTTGAAACAGGGTGGAAGCTGCCATTTCGTAAATACTGTACTGATGCCTGTTTGCACTGCTACCGTTTTAGTTTCTCCTTTGGACTTCTGGACCCAGCAAAGCAGCTAGAGAAGTAGTTTCCTTCCATGACCAAAGTCCTTCACTGTGGGACCTCCTACCAGTTTTTAAAAGAGTCCTACGGGATCAAGGATTGTTGAGAAACAGATACCAGGGGAAGCAGTGAGCACCCATTCACCCGAAGTTTGCCCAAACCCCATGTGGTTTGCTGCTGTACCGCAGAGAACCCTCCCCTATGCATAGCTGAGTTCTCCCCAAGACTGATGGGACAACCTACTCATGTCTATCCCAAATGCATCTAACTAAGGTGTGTTCTCAGCATCTCTATGGTTATATACGAGGTGCCTCAAAGTCAGCAGGCCCCAACCAAACTCACAGTCACCTTCCCTAAACCTGCCCTAGCTAGAATTCCCATCCTTACTGAATCCAGTGGTACAGGCCACAGGCCTAGGCATCAGCCCTGGTACCTTCTTCACTTCTGAATCTACACATGGCTAATTATTACAGGCCTTCCCACCAGCCACCTTTAATACTCTGCACATCCCTGTATCTCCTCAATGGACAAGACTCCTTGATTTCTCATTTGGAATCCACTGACTGGTCTCCCAGCTCTTCTTCCTTCCTGTTTTTCTCTTGTTTATTTGTGTGTGTATGTGTGTGTGTGTGCACGTGTGTGTGTGTGTGTGTGTGTGTGTGTGTGTGTGTGTGTGTGTCCCCATCCAAAGAAAGACTCCAGGCATCCTGCTCTGTCACCCTTTGCCTTATCCCCTTACACAGGGTCATTCATTGAATCTGGAGCTAAGCTGGCAGCCAGGAAGACCCAGAGACCCTCCTGTTTCTGCCCCTCGCACTGTTGGGATGGATTATAGGTGTGTGTATGACCACACATGGGAATCCAGACTCTGTCCTCCTCATGCTCTCCCAGTCATCACTTACCCTGGGAGCCACAGCTCCAGCCCCACTCTTTCTCATTTCTGAATACTGGAGTTCAGTAACTCTGTAGGTGGGGGGAAATCTTTACTTGTACTTACCTCTGTCTGAACACAGCACTTGTTTTAACTATGAATGGAGGCAACTCATCACAGTTATTATTAGCAATGCTTCTATTTGCCCAACTACAAGAACAAACGTCGAATCTCGTTGTCTTTGTTACAGATAGCCTTTAAATATGACTTCCCCTCATCAGCGCTTCAAAGTGACGATAGTGACTACACCTGTCACCTAAGCCCGTTATTTAAGGCATCAGTACAGAAGTGTAAACACTAAGGAGGTAAATATTTGACACCTGGCTCTTGGGGGAGGGTTGATATGATGGTTAATTTTCATTACCAACTTAACTGGCTTGAGAGTCACCATGGAAACATACCTGTGGGCATGCCTGTAAGGCTGTTTGCAGGAAAATTTACCTGAGGAGTGAAGAGCTATTCTAACTGTGGGTGACACCATTCCATGGACTGACTGGGGTCCTGAACATGGAGAGGTTGAGCTGGTGTGGGCTTGGAGCTTTCACCCTTATGCTCTAGTATCTTTAGTAAGAGAAGATACTCTGCAAGCTATGGAAAGAGAAGCCTGAACACCAACCCAGCCACAGAACCCCCACCACCACCACCAACAATCTGTCCTGCCTGCAAGATGTGCTGGGGCAATGGTGGTAAGAACTTGTGGGAGTGGCCAACCAATGTTTGGTTTGACTTGAGGCCCACACTACCACAAGAGGGAGCCCATGCCCTGCACTGTCTGGATATCCAGGCACCAGAGACTGAATAGCCCAGAGACCTAGGGTAGAATCAAACACAACTCTCTCTCTCTCTCTCTCTCTCTCTCTCTCTCTCTCTCTCTCTCTCACATGCACACATACACAAAGTCAACGAAATGATTCCTAATGATACTCTGCTCTACTCATAGATCGGTGCCTTGTCCAGTCATCATCAGAGTGGCTTCCGCCTGCATCAGATGGGAAGAGATGGATGAACCCACAGCCAGACATTTTGCAGAGAGAGAGTCAAAATTGGTGGTTTCCATCAGGTCCCTCCTTTGGGAGATTGGGGAACCCCAAGGAAAAGGGGGAGGAAAGACTGTAGGAGTCAGAGGGGATGGAGGACACCAGGAGAACATGGGCCACCAAATCAACTAAGCAGGGCTTATATGGGCTCACAGAGACTGAACAGTAAGCATGGGGCCTGCATGGGTCTGCACCAGGTCTTCTGTGTATGTTAGAGCTGTTAGCGTGACGTTTTTGTGGGACTCCTAACACTGGGAGCGGGTGTATCTCTGACTATTGCCTGCTCTTGAGAGTCTTTTCCTCCTATTGGGTTGCCTTGTCCAGCCTCCATATGAGGGCTTTTGTCTTGTCTTACTGTATCTTGTTTTGTCCTGTTTGGCTGTCCTCTCTTGGAGGCCTGCTCTTTTCTGAAGAGGAAATGGAGGGGGAGTGGATCTGTGGGAGAGGGGAGGTGGAGGAGAGCTAGGAGGAGTGGAGGGAGGGGAAATTGTGATTGGGGTGCATGGTATGAAAGGGGAACCTATTTTTGATAAGGCAGCCGGCAGTGGTGTTTACAAGCTGAGTCCCAGTGTTCATCTCTCTTCACTGCCTGACTATGGATGCAATGTGACCAGCTGCCTCATGCTGTTGCTATGACGCCTTCCCCATGGTGATGGATGGTACCCTCAAACTGTGAGCCCAAACAAAGCCTTCCTGCCTTAGTCTGCTTGTGTTTGGCATTTTGTCACAGCAGTGAGAGAGCTCACCAACCCAGGGGAGTTCAAGTTTGCAAAGGTTTCTGGTTCCCATGGTGTCAACCCTCATTCAGGCTCCCATCGTGGCATCATTCAACATGCATTTGGAAATGCATACAAGCAGCGTCTACCAGCTGTTACAGCACAGCTGTATGGATGTGCACCACTCTGTGGCAGATGATCCTTTAATGCTTTAGCAAATAGACCACAGAACTACAATGTGATAAAACTGAAGGTAGATGCTGTCCCCGTTATAAGTACTTGAATCTGTGTGTCTGAACACAGTGTGTGACGCAATGCTGCGATGGTGAACCTGATGTTTACAGGGTAAATTTACTCTGCGAGGCTTGTGAAAACAAAATTGTCGTGACCTTACACAAGCCATGAGGAAGTTGCTCCTACCTCGATTGTACCCTGACAGCTGGCCCGAGAAGGACCTTTTCCTGGTGCAGTTGGGCTATTCTTAAAAACGGCTGATTGTAGTAAAGTATTTCACTGCCTCGGCTATTCCGGCAAGTTAATGGGTCACAAGAGGAAACAGGCTGACTGCTAAGTTCTGCTTATGTATGAAACGCTTGCTGGCTTGGGTGGTTGAGGCCCCTGCTGGACGTCTGTTACAAAACCAAGCCTTGCCCACACCCAGACGGGATATGAGTTAATTTGGCTCCCCCCAATTATAACTGTGGGTTTTGCCTTTATAATCCTTGGGCTAACAACACCCAGGGCCTTGTCTAGAGGACTCTCTCTTGTTTGGTCCTGGCCAGTCTCTTTTTGATAATAAGCCCCTAATTTACTAAAAGCAAAACTTGAGTCAGACTTGGTGAATCTCTGAAGGACCCCAGATCCACAACAAATAGCACAGGTTTCACTGGATGGACAAAAGAATGCACATCATAGAGAAGGGAAAAGGTTAAATAACTTGGCTATTCTCAGAATGTAGTAGCAATGATAAATTTAATTAAGACCGTCACCCCCAAGTCATGATATCTGTCTCCTTTGCCCTAGGCACATAATACACACAGTGAATTCTGTTCATGGTCTTCTGATGCTGTTAGGATAAAGTCCAAAGATTTCCCATGATCTACAAGGGTAAATAGCTAGATTCCTCCCTTATCCCTCCGCCCCCTCCCTGTCATGCTCTTCATACCCACACCCCACAACCAAATGAAGGGTTTCTACTAGTCTTCCTTGGGCTAAGGTGCACCCCCAACCTTGTTTACTAGAGAACATTTTTGCTGACCCCATGACCGGCTATGGGAGTGAGAACCTATTTCAGAACCTCAGAGGCTGAGAATTTATGTCCAGAACTCGAGAGGCTGGGAACCTTATCTCAGGATTGCAAGGGAGATCAAAGTCGGTGTCTTGTGATCCTAGAGTTGCTGCCTAATCCTAAACCTAAAATGAGCCCGTCACCTCACCAGTGAATGACCACAGTACTCACACTGTGACCAAAAGGCAGCCTTGTTACATGGGGCATCTTTCTTTGGGGGCCACCATGGAACTGTTTAATGAGAATCCCAAACACTCTGAGGTCCCCTTACAATTAGGGTCAGTGAAGAGTTAAATTCCTAGGGATCATGGAAAATATCCTAGGGCACCCCGCCCCCCTGCCGGCTGCACACCTTTTTTTTTCCCCCCCTGGGAAAAGTCTCTCATTCTCGCATGTCTGCTGACTTACGCTTCCTCCCTGATTTCACTGGTGGAAATGGGGAGCTTTTGACTAAGGAGCTGCTGGCTGGACTCTCAACCGTTCTATTTCTGCTCTCTTCAGAGGAGTCTTTGGTTGAACTGTGAGCAGCGTAGCATGGATTTGAAAGGTCATTCTTGTATAACATTTCACTTAAAGGTGGAAATGGGCACGGTGTCCTCATCTTGATGTGGAGAAGGTCTCCCCTTTCAATCATTGGTGAGGGCATAGGCAGCGCAGGCTGCTAATCACCATTGGCAAACATGACTGTGGGCTTCCTTTCTGAGGGAGGTATCCTTGATGTCTAGGCTTATGGAGAAGGAACCCAGGTATCTTAAAAGCAAGTCAGTGTATCAGTTAATCAAAAACCTGCCTTTTTTCTTAACAGGCACCCTATATGTATCTTGAGAAAGCTATAAATTGTGCTAACCCACTCCTTTTACTGCTGTCCAGAAAGAATTATTTTTGTTAATGGTGTGGTAAATCAGGAGACTTGTTAGTGAAACGGCTCAGAAAATGGGTCCTGAAAATGAAAGCTGTAATGTTGTCAGATTTCCAAATCCCCTCTTGGGAACAAAGATGGTAACCGTAACATATTTGCTAAATTCCATTACTTTAATACATTTATGTTGCTTGAGATATGGGATGCTAAGGAAGGTACCTACATAAATCAAGGGTAAAAACATAAAAGCCAAATCCAAAGATACATATTATGGCCGTAAATCCTGACCAGATTTTGGGGTTAGGATTCTGAGAGATTTGAATGTCATCACTTACTGGCTTAAAGAGGCAGTTTAGCCTCCTTTATAGCCCCTAGGCAGATTCGGAATGACTGTGTGATCTTAGCCCACCTCCCTGCTCCAGGATCTGTAAATCAAGTGACCGCACAATATCCTCATCAGGAAGAAAGTCACTGTCTCTACACAGCACAGGATGGTCACCCTTCCTGTCTTTCACTTATTGTGACCTTGTCTGAGGACAACTCAAGAGGCTCTTGAGACTCTCATGACCAGTACAGTGTACACACAATAGGGATGTGAGAACAACTGAGTGAATGTTTAAAGTCCCCGGTGATGGGTGATGGTACAGGGAGCAGACATTTCCATGTAGTGCTGGGTTGGGGGAGACACAGTGTCATTTGGAGGGACAGTTTGGCAGGATGCCTTTAAAAGTGTCTGAAGGGTTAGAAAGATGACTCAGTGGATAAAGTGCTTGCCACACAGCATGAGGCCTACAGTGTAGATCTTGGAACCCACTTAAAAGCCAGGCAGGTGTGGCAGCCTGCCTGGAATCCCAGCACTTAGGAGGAAGAGGTGGATCCCTGGGACAAGCTGCCTTGATAGACCAGACATATCAGTGAGATCTAGGTTCATCAAGAGATCTTTGCTTAGTCAATAAAGTGGAGAGCAATTGCTGAAGACACTGGACATCAACCTCTGGCCTCCAGATCCATGTGCACACATGTACACTCACAAGCATCTACACAATGCAAATATGCATACACATACACACATACCACATGCACATTTCCACACAAAGATACATGCATGTGCATTCATACATACACAGATACAGATTATATAGATATGCATACCTGTACACATACATATACATATAGCACAGGTCTATGTACACATGTGCACACACATACATATTTTTACAGATGCACACTTAGCTTTCTTGAACTCACAAAGTTCACTCTTATGTGTGAACACATAGACACACATGAGGAAGCTTGCTGTAGGGTCTACTCAGTATCAAACACTGAGAGGGAAGAGGTTGAAGGGGTTCCTTTATGGTAGACTAAACATCACAAATATGCAGCTGTGTACGTGAACAAGATATTTCTGTGTGCATTGCTCAGTGAGATGATCATGCCCTCTGCTTGTAAAAATGAAGGGAGGGGGAAGTTGCAAGAGGTGTGAGAGAAGCTTTAGCTGCGGCTATTAATTTCTACTTGCCCTCTGGTTTGAATTGCTGGCTAGAACTCTGTTGTGCCATTATCTTCCCTGGGTGACTTTCAGCCATGTTTGATCGCCTGGTGTCTTGATTTATTTTATCTGCAAAGCTGGGGAAAACATCCTCATTTTGTGTAGGGTGCCTAACCCATGGCGGATATGGCAGGTGCTCTGCAAATACTAGACACGTTTACCTTGTCACCGTTGTGCGATCGTTTCATAAAAATATATTAGGACTCTCGAGGAGGGAGAAGGAGCCTGTTTTCTGATGGCTTTTCTTAAAAAAAAAAAAAAAAAGCTTGTCTCCTCAGGCTTCCCTCCTGTCAATCTTTCTTATTTCATCTTCCATTTGTCTATTGTAGAATCAGGCTCTGATAGCACCGGGAAGCAGAAGGCATCCAGTGACAGCTTTTGACCAAGTGTCTCCTTGCAATCAAATGATATTATATCTCTTAAGTCCCTAGAAAGCAGACATAAAGATATCAAAGGCCGTTAGATCTTGCTTAGGAGAAATACAAGGAACGGGAGATTCTAGCAAATGAGCCCGCAATTTCAAAGAGGGTGAGCGTAAATCATCTCATGCATGCAATTATTTAACAATTCTAAAACTTGGGGAAAGCAGAAAGCAAGGGTTCTTGGAGTTACGGCGTCTCACCTCATCTAGTAAATGAAGAAGCATACTGGAAGGGCAGGGGCCTTGGCCAGGGTCACTGAGCTAATTAGGCGGAGACCAGAGTCAGGCCCAGGGATTTTTAGAGGACACTTTCCTCCTTCTCTTCTCTTGCCCCTAGCCTAGAGTACAGAGAGAACTGCATTCAAGAGAACCTGTAATTGGTGAATATTCTCTCTCCAGTTAATAAGTTGACTCTGGATAATAAGCAATTCCCTTTGATCATTTTAAGGAAAAAGAACACAGCATTTGAAAACAACCAGGCATGTTGCTAAAAACTATATCTAAAATTTGGGAGAGTCTAAATAAAGGTTGTTTGTTTATAATCCTCATCAGTAACAGATCTTGTTAAAAGTATTTAGCAATCTCTATCCACACACAGATGCTCAGTTCACTCTCTATGTCTCTCTCTCTGTGTGTCTCTGTCTCTGTTCCTCTCTCTGTCTCTCTCCCTGTCTCTGTCTGTCTGTCTGTCTCTCTTTCTCTCTTTCATGTGTGTGTGTGTGTGTGTGTGTGTGTGTGTGTGTGTGTGTGTGTGTATGTGTGTTGCAATGGAGTAAACTGGGAGTTGAATTCTAACAAGGAGGGCCTTCTTTTCTTCAACTTGGAAAGCATTTAGCTGGAGTGTCATCCCTGACCTCACCAGAGATGTGGCCAGTGGTTCCATCTTGGAGAGGGCCTTAATTGAAACTCGGGGCACAGGTTGTTTCCACCTGCTTAGCTGTGGCCCTCTTTCCCTTCTGTGGGTCAGCTCTCTCCCCACCCCAGCTGAGAATCCCGGGCCTCTCACCCGTGCCGGACCTCAGAATCCTCTGCTTGTTTTCACTGTTGTGACTCTCAAACCACTCTCCATCCCTTACCCTCCCTCCTTCCCCTGCTATGGAGAAGTATCTCATTGCCTTAATCATCTATTTTCTCCTACAAAAAGAATCACAAAAGATTCTTCAACTTCTCTTTTTCAACAACGACATACACACACACACACACACACACACACACACACACACACACACCAAAAAGAGGGTTTTTTTTGTTCAAAAAGATTAAAACAAATATAAGCACTTCTGGAGCAGGTTACTTAACAATCTTGCTAATCACTGAATTTTTATGTAGTGTTTGGACCATTGTGCAGATAAATCTGAAAATGTCTGTTGTTGGTAAAAGCAATTTAAGTCTTTTGTTTGAAAAAAAATAACTGAATGAGTCCAGTACCAAATGCAAAACGAATGTGTTTGTCATTTGGACATAGAGCTTCATTGGTGTCTTTGCAAGGACTGGCATCTCCTCTGTCACCTCTGGATGGTGCCTTTGGTTTTACCCGTCTGATATCTGCAACACTCACACTCGGTCAGTACCCACTGGATACACGAGAACACAGTGTTCTCCACAACTTCCATTGTCTATGTACAGTCCTTAGTGATGTATTTCTACCATGTCATAGTGGAAACTGTGTATCTGTACACCTAAAACTGCACCACTAGAGAAACAGAAAGCCGGTTTCACCCATCGTATTTCCATGTGTATTTCAAGATAAATACACATAGCCTCCATCTTTCCCTGCCTGAGGATGCCTGGGAACCTTCTCTGCTGGGGAAGGTGGGGATTATTCAACTGAGCTTATATCAGACTAGGTGGGAATTTGGGTGGGAAATAAATGAGACCCTCTCCTAAATTTTTCTCTACCCATTACCCCACTTCCCATCATTGGATCACCCCAAGAAAGGCATGGTGCTGACAAAAATTCAGGCAGTTAGTCAAAACCTTTAAAAATCTCAGCTTCAGAGTTTTTTTTAAATATTATTTTGAAGGATACCAGGATTTTGTATTTTAAATTTTAACCCTTAAAATAATCCAGGGCTAAATTGTGTACCTCCCATTGGGGAATGGATTAGGACTCGGGGAACACTACCTGTTGTCTAGACAATGACTCCCTGGGCTGGAGGGATAAGCAGAAATATGGCAAATAGACGATCACAATGCTGTTAGTTCCTCCAGTGAACTGCCTCCTCCTTGTGCTGCACAGCCAAGACCAGCGCAGCAAGGAAGCAGCAGAATGGTCCCTACATGCAGTGGGAAAGGATAGAAATAGTGCACTGAGAGGCCTGAACCACATCTGAGCTTGGAAACAAGACTAAAGACTTCACTAGCATCACAGCAGGTGCCAGTATCCCCAAGCCCCTCGGTGCCATAGAAGTTCATTGGTTATTGGATGGAGGTTTGGTGGGCAATCAGAGAAGTAATGGGTAGCCCAAACTACACTTTCCACTGAATGATAGAATAGAGGACCAGACTAGGTAAACTGAATGAGGTTGGGAGCCAGAGACCACCAGAGTCTGTCAACAGATACCATCTTCCTTACATATCCTCTCCTCTCTTCTACATGGTTTTGTATGTTTAGGGCAGAATGGCAAAGTCCTGCTTTAAAATAGAACTTGGGAACTCCTAGGATGCCTGTCAACACACCCAGCATTAGAAATCACTGGACTATGAGCCAAGTTCCAGACCAGATTCTCATGCTTGGTCCCCAGATAATTTTTTCACAGTCTTATTGATGTTGTGACTCATGCAATGGAATTCCTTCTTGTCGTCATTAAATGTGGGTACCCTTTACTGCAGTCCCAAACTGTCTGACATAGACTCTTGCCTCAGTTCCAGGCTGTCCCACCTCCTTAGCTTCGTTTTGCTATCCAGCCCCCCAACACACACACCTCTTAGCTAGCTTTGGACCTTATCCATCAGGGCCTCGACTGACACACGAACTGGACTCCTCACTCATCACTGCATAGCTGAGATAAACCAAGGGCTGACTTTGGCAAGCTGTAGGGTTCAGTCATCTGACGGAAGAAAAGGACAAACACTCCTACAGAGTTATTTAATAGTTATTTTTTCTTCTTTAAAGCCCCAATCGACTTTGTAACCCAATCACTCTACTATTCTGCATGGGCCCCCCCCCTCCCTCTTGGGTCCCAGAGCCTGTTTCCTGACCAGCAGCAGTTACAGCTCTAACTAAAGAAGAGCACTTGGGACCAGAGGCTGGGCTTGAAGGCAGGTTCCCCCTGAGACACAGACATTGTGACAGTGGAAATGAATCTGCACTGCCTTCTGCGGTAACACTTGACACTTAATTGTACCTGTGCATTTACATGGATTGCATGGCTTGGCCTCGACTCTCTAGATGAAAAATAGTGGAAATGAAGAGGTATGCATCTGCTGGGCATCCGCTGAGTGCTTCACTGAGTAACTGTGCTTCAAAGGAGACTGACAATAGGGCTTTATGGAAGGTGGAAGTTCAAATCTGAGGACCTCGTGCAGACTCTTTGGGAGCCTCAAGATACTGGGATCACCTTTTTAGTGTTTGTTTCTAGTATCCAGGTTGTTCTTCGACCCTTCAGCTACACTAGAGAATTTTCAACTCTCAGTCTTTTTGTCACCAGTGGATGCCTACGCTGGGATGTGAAGTTCAATCTCAGAACTGTTTCCCTTGCTGTATACTGAGGAGGATGTTGTTACACCGTGAGTATCCCTCTGTGCTATGCCCTGGGCCAGGTGTCCTAACCCACAAATAGATTGCATGAATCATGTATCAGTTAACTCCACTATTATCAATATGAGAAAAATTGAGGAAATGGTCACATAGCAGAAGTAGACTGCAAACCAGAATCACTGGATCAGAGACCTAACTGGGTTCACATAGCAGGAGACTGTGTATCCAGATTCACTGGATCAGAGACCTAACTGAGTTCATTTCTTTTTGAACAGTTGATTGAGGTCAAACAAACAGTAAAAACTGCATATTTGCTGTGTAGAATTTGATGAGTTTGACACTGTATATATCACTGATATCATTACCACAGTCATGGTAATAAACGTGATCCATTACTTCCAAATCTTTTCTTTTAACTATTTGGTATATATATGTGTTAGAACCTTGCACATGTACACTATACTTACTTTTTTAAAAAAAGTTATGTATATGAGTGTTTTTCCTGCATGTATTTCTGTGTACCAGGTGTGTGTGTGTGTGTGTGTGTGTGTGTGTGTGTGTGTGTGTTACCTGAAGAAGCCAGAGTAGCTTACCAAATCCCCTGGAACTAATACATGGGTGCTGGGAACCAAACATGGGTCTTCTGGAAGAGCAGCCAGTGCTCCTAACTGTTGAACCATCTTTCCACTTCCTACACTCATTTTTCTTAAGTATACCATGCAGTATTGTTAATTATAAGCACTGTGTCACACAGAAAGTTCTAGAACAATGGTCATGTTCCATAACTGAGATGTTAATCCACCATCTTTTTACTTTTGCTTCTATGGACTTGATCACCTCAGATTCTCACATAAGTGGAACTATGTGGTCTTGTCCTTTCCATACTGGCTTTTCTTCCTTGCATAATAATCTCCAGGTATGTTCAGGATGTCACAGTTGGTAATCCACCCTTCTTTTTAGAGCAAAATAATGTTTAATTATATGATGCCCCACCTTTTAACCTAAAAGGTTGACAGTACCTGCAAGAACATATAAGCTGTTCTCTACATTTCCATTTCAGAGTAAATGAAGAGGAATCAACATCTGGCCAAGGTGTTGGCATTTAGAAAACCGAGTCTTTGTAGCTCAGAGATTCCAAACGACACTATAGGTACTAGCCTGGGGTGTTGTGAAAGTGAGTAGCTCAGGAAGAAAACACCCTGCCCTCCTGTAGGGGCTGCAGAGATGACTTGGTCAGCAAACTGTTTGCTTCACAAGCAGAGAACCTGAGTTTGATCCCCAGAACTCATGTGAAAAAGCTAGGCACAGCAGTGCACACCTGTAATGCTAGCTTGGGTGTGGGGGAGCAGAGACAGAAAGATTCCTGCTGGGTAGCCAGTCAGGGTAGTTGTTTCAGCAAACTCTCAGCCAATGAGGAAATCGGCCTCAAAAAAGAAATGTAGGCGCTGAGAAGATATCTTAGTGGGTAAAGTGCAAGCCACACAAGCCTGACACCTTGAGTTTGGAGCAGCAAAAGTGTCCACACTCAAAGGACACTCCTACAAGGACATGGGAGGCAGAGACAGGAGAGTCACCTGGTGCTTATGACACAAGTAGACTGGCAGACTCAACAGTGAATGAGAGAGACTGTCTCAAACAAGGTGGATGTGATGCCAGAGTTGTCCTCTGACTTCTACACATGTGCCATTACATGAGTTTACATTCACACACACACACACACACACACACACACACACACACACACCATGTTGGATGGCATCTGAGGAATGACACCTGAGGTTATCTTCTGACCTCTACATGCACACATGTATACACAGCTATATGAACATATAGACACACACAAAGAAGGCCCAGTAAGCAAAAATGAATGCATGTACATACAAAGGAATGTGGACTGAAGTCCTCCAAGTTAGAGGTACCTACAATTTTATATGCATTATTACCCTGTATTCAGAGAGCTGTTCCTGTAGGATGGACATGCCCCTCGGTGAGAAGCAGGTGATGACCAATAACTTCCAGAAGTTGAAAATATCATCTTCAGTCAAGACCACATACAGCATGCCTACTTCCTGAATGTGACAGCTCAGTGGCATGGAGCGCTGTACAGCGCAGGTGTTTCCCCTCATGACTGTGGAGCTGACTGAGAGGCACGACTCACTGCTGCAGCTCAACTACAAGAGTCCCTGACTACATGTGAATACCCTGCATGTGGATCAAAACTCAAAATTCTAGTTGTGGTTGCCTCGGAGAGCATATTACATCTGCACTCCCTGTAAAGCAAAACAAACCAAAACGCTTCGAAGTTGGAGCACCATAAATCAGGGACTCTTGGTGTCTTTCAGGGATACGCTAGCTGAGTTGAGAGGCACAGTATTCATCTTAGTCTGGGTACCGGGTCAGTGAGAAAAGCCGGCCAACAACAACAAAAAGCAAGCGCTTCAGAGAAATCTCTGTATCTTCATAGAGCTGTAAATCTCACACTGTCTGAACCCCATGGCCCGGCTATGCTTCTAACACAGCACAAGGGAAGGAGCAAGTCAAACAGGACTCGGTGAATCCATTCTAGGGGTCCAAAGGGATGATTTGGAACTCCCCAGATTTCCTGGGTCTTTATTGTGAATCAGGGAAGAGGGTAAAGGTGAAGGACACAGACAAGAGTGATGAGGCTGAG
This sequence comes from Peromyscus attwateri, assembly GCA_902168425.1. Taxonomy (NCBI): domain Eukaryota; kingdom Metazoa; phylum Chordata; class Mammalia; order Rodentia; family Cricetidae; genus Peromyscus; species Peromyscus attwateri. The sequence goes on along the minus strand of CABHPP010138809.1, from coordinate 20,251 downwards.
AGCCATCTGTCACTGTTGGGAAAGGCACTGAGACTGTTCCTGCAAATTCAAGTACATTTTTCTGGCATCCCCAACAGGAAGGTTGGAATGTGCCTGGGCATCTCAGCAAGGGTCACACTCTTCACTTTTCTCTATACAGTCAATTTTAAAGCATCCATCTAGAAGAAGATCAGAATGATTGGAAAATCCAGAGGACCAGGACATCTGAGATTGTGTCTTCTGTATGTGACATGAAAGTTGCGTCCATTAAATCTCAAAAATACAGTTGCCTAAACAACCTGAATAATGACAATACCGTGGATGGGACAAATCTCAGAAGGGCCTACCTTTAGATGAAGATCTACAAGCAATTAATGACAACGAAGAGAGAAAGGAATAATCTGACCCAGGGATGAGTCCCCTAATCAGTTACCAATACCAAATAACCATCCCTAAAATCACATGCATTTGAGCAACACTAATGGACTCAGTGGGTTGCATTTATATATTAGTTTGTTCATATATGTATAACAATAATAAAGAAAAGAGTATGGATTTGAAAGGGAGTAGGGGTGTGGGAAGAACTGGAAGAAGGGGGTCAGAGAAAATGTTGTAAATATAGTTACACACATATAATCTTTTAAGATGAGACACACAAAAAATATCCATCCGATCTTAATTCCTTTCTCCCAGGTGTATTCTCGCCTGGTGTGCATTTCTTAGGAGATGCAGCTGGAGAGAGAGGATGAATCCCAATGTGCAAATCCTGGGAATAGGGGCCCATGCACCAACTTATAGGTGTATGTGTGCTGGAAGGAGAGTTCTCTTCACCGTGCTTTAGGGACTTATCAGGATGGTAGAGCACGGCCTTAGACAAAGAGACACTTCGACCCTCTCAATAGGTTCCCCAGTTCCTTCTTTAGGAAACATTGGCATGGTTACCCTTCCCCACTGTGCTTCTGTGCATTCTGCACAGCTGAGGAGGCTGCCAGATTCCTGGGGGGTCAGGGACTCTTACTAATCTCAATGCTAACAGGTTGAATGCCTAGATCCTCTGGCATTCCCTACCTCCACATTGTTTCTCTCCTTCCCAGGAGCCCCTGTGAGTCCACCTGAGTGTTTCTTGGACCAGAAGACCATCTGTGTGCCCCACCTGCTACAACAGCCAGTTGGAAGTACCAAAAGATTATGCCTTCTTGGGGTAACCTTCAGTGTATGAGGGGGATGCCCAGTTGCATGCCCCTTGGGTGGGACAGCATGGAGGCTGTCTCTGTCAATCTCGCAGAGGTCCCTAGTGGTACTGGAAATTCCTCTCCCATGGCAATGATGGATCTATGCACCTGTGACATGCTGCCTTTCATTCATTGCCCATCTCACTTCCCATTCCCTTCTCGGGGTTCCTTGCATCACCTTGCAAGTGCATGGCATGCACTTAGAGTCTTCATTGTCATCTGCTCTTAGTAACAGCTCCTAAGTCACCAAGAGTTTGTATAAATGCAGACAACAAGCTGTGTCTATCTAGTCCCTCTTTAAAGACACAGTCTGAGAAGAATGGCAAAAAAATGTTGTAATAATTTGTAATAGCTTCACATCTAGCATATGGATCTGTTGAGGAGACAAATCCAGCATTCCCAAGTTTCTATCTCTGATCAGCTTTTTCATGTTCTTCATGACTGGCCCCAGAACATGCCTGCTTCCTCTTCTTCCTCTTGACTTTAAGTCACGTTCAGCAGGACCTTTGCTGCCTGTGACCCTGGCCATCCTCTGTAACTTCACATCTGTGGACCATGTGAACCTGACAGTTTCTGGCTTGCTAGACAAATTCCTGAGCAGTTGCACACAGCTAGAGAGTTCTGGAGATAGGATGTACTGAGCAGGGGAATGAGGAGGACCCATGGTTCATGTATTCACCAGCTGGCTTCCTGAGACTAGACAGAAAGTAGGTAGGTGGGTGGAGATAAATGATTTAGAAATAAATCTGTGTAAATTCAGAGGGGCCAACGGCCATCATCTCAAAGCTCTGTGGAGGGTGAAAATTGAGTATATTGGAGGACAAACTGGACTGGACACATGCTGTTTCTTGAGAGTACCCACTCAATACCACACACTTAGACACCACAGACTCCCGAGAGGGCAGAAGTGAGGATTTTAAGCACTGACATCCATCTTTGCACCAGAGAGGCAACAGGTAAGGGACTCTGGGCTACCTTTGAGTTTAAGGAAGCCATTTCCTTTTCCACCATGGCTTAGTGGTATCAAATATACCAAACAGAATCAAAATGAGGGAATAAGATGCATGAAAATGCATGTGCCTTATTTAAATAATTGAATACTGACTATAAATGAGTGAAATAACATAACTCCCTATGACTCTGGGCTTCTCATCTGAGACTCTCAAATCCCAGAACAAACTTTAATTAGCCCAGGATCAGTATTCCTTCGGGTTTTAGGTAAATCTTGTTTTCTTCATTTATATAATGAGATGTACAGTAGTTGACTGGCATGGCCAAGGGCAAACATCATGCAAATATGTGTAAATATATATAAATCATGTATATCTGACCACAAACCCATTATTTCAAAGGATCATCTAGGATGAATGATTTTTAACCTACGTGATCATGAGTATGTGGTGTATGTGTGTGTGTGTGTGTGTGTGTGTGTGTGTGTGTGTGTGTGTGAACTTGCACACACACATGTTCTTGTGTGTGGGTACATGTATCTGGAGTGACTGAGCATCATTCACCTTGAATTTGGAGACAAGGTCTCTCATTGGCCTAGAACCCAGTGAGTAGGCCAGGCTGGCTGGCCAGAGATCTTCAGGAATCCACTTAGGTCTTCCTCCCCAGGGCTGGGATCCATGTGCCGTTGCATCAAATCTTGTTTTCTTGCATTCTGGGGATGGAGCTTGCTTAGATACCCATGCTTGCACAGCAGGCATTTGACCTGCTGAGCTATCTTCTAGGCCATGAACTTGTCTTGATAGAAGAACATGACAGAGTTTCTGAAGAGACCTCACTCCATGATTGAGATCTAAATTCCTCATTTACTAAGGGTGAGCTTTTGGCGAAATTTCAAATTTGGTTAGCCCCAAATGAAAAACATAAATAAAAAGCAATCTTTAGAAACTTATTATTGATGAGATAGAAGAAATACAATCATTAACAATAAGCCAAAGGGGCTGCCATCTTTTAATCATCATGGCAGGTGCCGTGTTCACTAAGTGGGGCTGGAATTTCATCTAAGTGCACTGGGCAGGGCCTGGGTCAGCATCTACTTTGAAAACAGATGCTGTATGCTCACACCAGTGTATCAAGATAACATTGCAGCTTCATTATTTCTACTTAGGAGCCAATAAATTGTCCAGTCCTGACAGCTAGAAGCCTAGTGTGTAGCTGCCATAAAGCCAAAATCTATAACATCAAGAGATACCGAGACATATGTTGGAATGAAAAATCTACAGCTGGTGTGGATTTCAATTTGAGAAATCAAATTCAATAGCCTCAATGTTTTTTTTCCCTACTTAAAAAGCACAAAACACTTTTTTTTTTCTATTTGAAAGATGTCTCTGTTAATTATAAATACACAAAACCACATACTGAATCAGAGGACACTCAGAAGTTCCTGATGGAGGCAAATAGGACCAAGTGAATCGATGGTGAGAGCGTCCATTTATTTCCCCCTATTACAAGTAGGAGTTAGTAATGTTGGGGACTGTGAAGTGTTTGCCCTGACGGTGTCCCCTCCACAAGCCACCTCCAAAAGCTAATGAGCTTGCATAGCAAACTGCTGAGAGCATCTTGATATTAGGGTTAAAAGCCCATCTTATGGTAAATTACGCTACACTCTAATTTGGCAAGAGTAAATGATTTGTAGTTCAAGTGGGGATTTGGTGCCAAGTTCCTAATTTGGGCTTCAGAAAATATTTCAAGACCAACTTTCATTAGCATCCGTTTACAAATGAATTATGTATAAGCAACTGAACGGAACAACAGCAAAGTATCGTGTCTGGGCCTTTCTTTGGTCACTATCTAGATTTATTCCTTTATAAATACAATGGTGGTGCTCCACGCTTTTCAGTACCGTGAATGTACAGAGAAGGGGTATAGTATTGACTTTGTCATACATTTCCATGTCATTTGCTGTTGTGAGTGGATGCCCTGGGTTTGAATAATCCTAGAAGGGACAAAATTTAGTGGTTCAGTGAGGACTCTGACAGTAGACAGCCTGGCTTGGAATCCCATAAAGTCTTAAATAACTCCACATCTTTGAGTGAAGCACTTCATCTGTCGAGACCTCAGTTTTTTCATCGGAAAATGAAAATTAAAACTATATTCATTCATGACTACTATAGTTATGGCTACTGTAAAGGTAATCTTCATAAATGCTTAGCAGTGTTTGAATATATAGTAGTACTTAGCATGTATACTTAGCCCAGTACCTGAAATATATACTTAGCCTAGGACCCAGCATGTATACTTAGCCCAGTACCTAGCACATACAAATGCCCCATAAATGCTGGGTAGGGTGCTGGATCTAATGACGGGGCGGATGACAAGGAAGAGAAAGAATAATAGAGGGATGGAAGGGAAGTGTGTCCTGAACACCTGCCTGTTGCATGCCTTCAAATACACAGGTGGAAAGAATACACCAAAATCAAATAAACACCCTTAGAATCAACTGAGTGATAAACGCATCCTTCTCATATTCTGCAGCTATAGCAGCCCAGCACAGGAGAGCCACCTCTATAGCTGCCTGTAAGGTGCAAGGTACAGAAGTCAAACTCAGTCACCCTTGGGCCAATGGGAAGGAAGCCTTTACAGGTAATCCTGGTAAAAAGAGCTGGTGCAGGTCCCAGGAAGCCAGGAGCTTTGTTCATTGTGTTTATCACTTTTGCAAATATCAGACTTCAAACTGCCCCTCAAGAGCCATGCTAGCCAGCTACAGAACACTGGGCGAGTTGGCCCAGGGCCTTGCTCAGTGGTCCATGTCTCTCTTCTAGTGGACACCCACAATTAAAATAAAGACTGAAGTATGGCAGCCTCTTTAAACGCCACACACTGGCACTGTTTGCTCCGCTGTGTAAGGAGCTCTTAGACTCTGGCCAACCCTGGGACTTCTTACACCCCAGTCGCCCCATCCTCCACCCCCCACCAGGAATTCTCCCTGATTCCCAACCTGGGACACTGTAGGGAACTGCAGAGAGGTGGGCGTGGGTGGGAGAATGTGGGGGTTGTTTGTCTACTGGAGGAGTGTGCTTCTATGTCTATTTTATAAACAGTTTCTTCATTTAGCTCCCTTGCCGTGGCCCAGTTGGGGTGGGCGGTGGTGACCCTACTGGAACTTTGCCAGGGTCCTCTCTGGGAACTTGGAGTCATCCTAATCAAGTACAGACCCCTGTCTAGCTGAAGCACGTTTCCCAGTATAGCCAGGCCAGCTTCCCAAAGCCAGTGCTGGCCTCCAGCCACAGGCTAGCCTGGGCATTTAAGTATGGCAACCCCCCAGCACCCACGGACATTTGTGCAACTAATCCCCATCCTACGGTGGAACAGCAACTTCTACAAATGGTTCTGAGGGACCCAGACATTCCCCAGCCCCTGTTAGGCACTGCACTTACAGCTCACATCAATGATGCCCCTGCAGCCTCCAGTCTCCACTCTCTATGGAGTGTCAGGTGGGGAGCGATAACTGGAATCGTCAACTCCTTTCAGAAAACCTCCTGCAGAAAGCTGAGCTTCACATTTCAAAAAGAGTTCCTCAGAAAAGAGGAAAGCTTGCATCGGCGCATGAATAATTTAAGCAGTATGGAAAGGGGTCTGAAATCAGACAATCCTGAGCCCTAATATTAGCTTATGGACTGCGCAGATCCTGTGAACAAGCTTAACTGCTGGATGCACTTGCTTTCTAGAGCTGAAAACCAGGAGGGTGGGACCACCGCCAGGGAGATGGCTGGCATTAGTGAGGGGGTAGTAAGCAGAAGAAGGTACATTCGGGAAGAGCCACTTTCATGGCTCTACTTAAAACCCAGACCCACAGTAGACTTGACCTGCAGTGTAAGCACCAGAGACCGTTGTCTCAGCTCCCAGCTACTGGGGAGAGGAGGCCTCTCCTTACTGTGCCACAGCGGAGTGTTATCTCAGTCTGAACATTCATAGGGACAGAACAGACCTAAGGCCAGCCAGCAGTGAGGACACAGCCACGGTCTACTGAGGAGGCTGTGGTTGTTTCAGCTGTAAAGAAATCCCATTATGGAGTTAAAAAGTATGTGTGTGTGTGCATGGGTTCACATGCACATGGACCTAGACATGACATGCACACATTATACGTAAATATACTCCTACATATGCATATGCATACACACATATGCAATACACATGCACACAAACACATAGGCACATTCAATATATGCTCATAAACACAAGCAAAAACACAAAGAAATGTATGTATACATATAAACATATTTGCACATGTACAGGTATGTACATGCTCATACACACAGAAACATACACATGGATGCATAAATATACACAAGCACACATGTACACACAAACCCATAAACATACATTCACAAATGCACACACACACACACACACACACACACACACACACACACACACAGACTATGTCCTTACAAATTTACCGGTGGATTCTCACAGAAATGGCAGGTATGCCTTTAATGCTGAACTAATCATCCTGTATGCCTACGTCTAAATATTTTACGTTAACATGGAGGTAGTAAGCGCCTCTTTGGTTGGGCAGGGGAACAACACGCCAGTGTTGATGTGAGGTGCTGAGCAGGTCTCATTTCCTAAGGTCGTTCAGACACACTGATAGACCCGTTCAAATCCGTTCAGATCATTGCCCGAGTGCTGCGACCAGAATTGCCCAGAACCTTGCGTTAGGTGTTCGACTACGAACATCTGCCCTTGAACTGCTTTGGGGTCAGGTGGCAGCAGAGCCTGTGCAATTGGCTCGTCCTGGGGCCACTGCTGTCCTTGCTCTGCCTTGCTCTTTAACTACCGTTGCTCTGCTGGTTTTGTACACAAGACCGTTAAGCCCTGAGTTCTCTTCAGTCGCTGTGGTCGTGAGCAGGGGACGGCATGTCTTAGTCAACAGCAGCTGGCATCGCCATTCTTCGTCACCTCATGGTAAAAACCACCACACCTCATTCCACTAGAAAAGCAGGTGTTTATCTGTACTTTGCCCAGCTTTCCAACCACAGTTCAAAACAATGAACCATGACTCGTGTATGGATGGAGTCACAGATGGATCAGATCTATCACACCCTCATTCTGTGTAAGGAAAGGGTGATGACATCCTGTCCCCAATGACCGCCTAGTCTTGGCAAAAAGGCAAAAGTCCACATTTGGCCGGGCAGGGTAGATGGTCCGCAGCACACTCAGACACAGCCATGACAGAAACCTGACATGCTTTTGTTACCCACATAGAGTGGATGCCATACACCCTAGCTTTTCCCCTGACTCCAGGCTGCTTCTGGGATCACCCACAGCCTCATAATAACTACACAAGTGACTTAACACTTGTCACAGCGGGAAAGCTCTAGGAACCCTCAAGGCCCCAAAGGCAGAGCCCATTCTAATAGACAAACATTAAGAGCTCAAGTTCAGAATGCCTCTCAGCCCAAGTTGTCCTCGGTGGGCCTAAAGATCAAAGGATGGAAAGAGAATCCCTGAGAAGGGTTAACCCAGGGAAATGGAACCTTGGAATGAGAACTCCACCAGGAAGAGGCCTTACCATCCCCCTGCAGTGAGAGCCTAGCTCCCAGAGTGTGGGAGCCTGGAACACAAATAGGTAACTGTTTCTCTATGAGGTAATGTGTGGGTTATCCAGGGGTACCCCCCGGGTGTTGCTGCAAGTGATCCTAAAATTAAGAGATCAGAAGACTGCTGGGTGTGGTAGAATCGACTTAGAATCTCAGCACCCGATTTTGTGGGGAGAGGGCAGTGCTGAGGCAAAATGATTATCACCGGTTTGGGGCCAGCCTAGGCTACATAGCAAGACCCTGTCTCAAAACCAAAATCAAAGAAAGAGCTGAACTGGAAATGGAGTTGACGGAACCTACTCCCTCCACAGGGCCACAGGGGGCAGTAGAACACAGTGGGGATGAACTCTGGTTATCTCCAATGGAGTGCATCTGACTTTCTTACATTAGCTGAATTGTGCTGGGCCTGCCACTCCCCTTCCTGGAATCTGGTCTTCCTCTGTGAGAAGAAGGCATGTTTGCTTCCTTCTCAGGGAGGCTAAGAAAACCAGCACCACAATACACAACACACCAGACAGACTGAAGCCACCGTGGGACTCTACACACCAAGAGGGCAAAGCTTTATGCATCTTTTTCAACACTCTGCATCCCAGAGCCCAAAAGCATCTTCGGAAACTGTCAGGCCCAGAGAAATGGCTCAGCAGGTAAAGTCATTTGCCATCAAGCTCGGAGAAGCTGGGTTCCATCCTCAAGGATCCATGTGATAGAAGGAAGAACCAACTCCTGAAAACTGTCCTTTGAGAAATACATGCACATAGTGGAAAGTACACACACACACACACACACACACACACACACACACACACTCTATGATCCCACAGGTAGTTAAATAATAATAAGTTAAAATATTAAAAAAAAGTTCATCTACGCCTAGCCATGGATTTGGTAACTACAGGCCCCAGCTGCTGTCCTCTCTGGCTACAAAATGTGTGAGCCAGACAAACGGGCATTGCAAAAACCAGACCCCAACAGGCCACTAGAGAAGGGTGGAGGCTGTGTTTCTTCACTCTGAGACCACCCCTTGCTTCTCTGTAGAATGGGAGAGCAGGAAGCTCTGGCGTCGAGGAGACACCACAGAGCATTCTGTGGCTGTTTTTTAAATCCCAGATCTTGGAAACAGATTGACTTTGTGTCAGTGAAGATAAAAGGCGTGAGTTTACATGTTCCAGGAGAGAAGATGCAGGCAGAAAGATCAACCTGGAAGAAACTAAAGTCTGAAAACTTGGTTTAAATTATTCTACAACTTAGATAAAGTATCATAACTGCTTCGGAGTTCTGAAACAGGAAGGCTGAAAGGGTTTTGTGTTTATAGGGTGTTTGGAAAGATGTGACAACACCACTATTCAGCTCAGTCAAAGAGAAATTAAGCCTCAGAGACAATGCAACTGCATTCAGGCTCTCGAGTATTTTCTGAATGAACCAAATATGCAGGATGAGGCCGGGGTCAGACTCCGCAACAACTCCTGGAAGGTTCATCAGGCCCCTGGGAAGCCTACCTCTGGAGGGAAGCATTTGAAAAAATCCCCACTCTACTCCTGATTTTCTCCAGGGGAAAGAAAAAAAAAAGAACCACCTAGACATTCAAATGTTTTCAAATTGATTTTTTCTAGAACATGGTGCGGTTGTTTATTTGTTTGTTTCTTCACAAAGCTGGTGACTGTCAGGAAGGGCTTTTGTTACCATTGTTTATCTCCTTTCCTGTCTGGCTTTCCTTCTCAGGGGCTTCTAGGAGGTGATTGCATTGCAACCCTGCAAAGGCCTGAGCCACCCACTTCTGCAAATGCTCTGACTTAAGGCTGCTCATTGCTGCCCCAGGCTGTCCTTTACATTTTTGACTTCAAGGGGAAATTGGGAGGGGGAGCATCTTCCAGCCTAAATGACTGCCCCAAGATGCCACTAAGTCTTCTAGTCTCCCTCACAGTCCTTTCAGGACTTGAGAAAGGGTTTGGAGGAGCGGCCCTGTTGATTCCAAGCATCCTCAGAGGCTCAGTAATTTACACAACAGACAGGAGGGAAGAGGCTGTACAGAAGGAAATGAGTGGTACCAGGCTTTGCTCTGTTACTATATTGGGTATAAAAATGCTTTCAGGGGTTTGACTTTTAAATGATGTGGCCTAGCAGGGGTTCACTGAGCACAGGCAGGCTGACATAGAAATAAGCATATTCGTTCAGGAGAATGGCCTTTGCAACTTGAGGTACCAAACTCAATTGGATAATGAAATGCTGGGAACTCCATGGGATATTTTTTCACCTCTGTAAAGAACATTCAATTAAATTCTTTTTCATTTGGACAGGAGGGGTGGAACAGATCCCCCCCACCTCTTTCCTACACAAAGTATCTTCTTGGCTCATGGCCCATTTTTTCCCCCTCCTTTTTATTGCCTCTTTACTCCCCCTCATAGTGCACAGTGTCTGCACACCCTGCCTCCTCCCAGGTTGATGGAAATTCCCCATGTTGCTCCTAGGTGTACTCATTATGATAAGCCATACAATGGCTTTGCTGGGTGATGCAGTGGTGATGCTTCCAGAAGCTTCTGAAGCCTCCCATTTCATGGGCCATGTGCTCAGCTGCTTCTAAAATGCCTTAATGCTGTGAGGGTTGCGTTTAACGTAGCCATCTGTGAATAACTCCATCAGGGGCACACTTAAATCCAAAGTCAGAGTGCCATCCTGCCCCATCTGGATCATAAAGAAAGGTATTTCCTAGCTTAGGAGTTGAATGCTGGTGTCCTTCCAAGCACATGGGAGCCCTGCAGAGCCCAATGAACGTGCTTGTGGACTTCTTGTAGACAAGTCAGGAATTTTGTCATATGACCTATGTATATTCAGGCTGTCTTTCTTGGAATAAAACATGAGGTACACAGAAACAGATAAAATGCTCCAGAGGACAAGGCCATTTATTTATTTATTACTTATACTATTTTAATTATTTTTGCAGAGCTGGGGATGGAGCCCAGGACCTTGCATATAATAGGTAAGTGGTCCACCACTGAGCTACATCCCCAGCCCAAGAACACATATTTAGTTCAGTTCAGTGTACCTGGATTGAGGTCCTACCTCTACTAGGCTTTGACTTTGTGTTGAAGATATGCTGAGACACACAACATGATATCTACATAGAAACAGGTGAATACAGCGTGAGTCCCATGAGCTACAAGAGCCCCAGGGTGGCTCTGAATGTAGGCCAAAGGAGGAATTATAAATGCACTTAAAACATTACAAGATTTATGAGATTAAAGAAAATTGGATGGTCCTCCTCCTCCAGTGTGCACTCTGTAAATGACAATGTTGTGTCATAATGTCAAAAGGTTAGATGTGCATGAGGGTGGGAATGGGCTTTATAGCCAGAGCAGGATCTTAGGCTAGATTAAAGACTCCTAGGGAACAGGTAAACAGCTTCAGGAAATCTAGAAGCCCCCAGAATTGTACATACGCTGAAGGTACCTCTGGATAATACACCAATGTATGTTTTTATTTCTGTATCAGATTCAAAGAGAGATCTACCCCAGCCCACCCCCCACCCCACACATCCATCAAAACACCATCTGTTAGGCTGGTATCTTTATCCATGGTCTAGTCCCCAGCACATGAGAATAGGTGTTGAGTGAACAAAGGGTGACTGACCCTTTGAACAAGGACAACATCCATGCTGGGAGGCAGACAGACCAGCCAGGGAGCAGGAGCCCCATGACACCCAAATATGAGGCCAGGACACTAGGGAAGGTTCCAATCAGGACAGCTCTTGTGAGGAGAGGGTCATGTTTTATTGGCTAGAAGCTCAGCACTGATCCCACCCCCAAACAGCCTCAAAACACAGTAATGCAGGAATCCTGACCGCCATCCCTGTGGTGAAGAGACACTCTTCTCTCTTCATGCTTATTGAGCCGAAAAGGGTTTTGTATGACTGTTAATATGTCCAAAAGCCCTATTTGAGAAATATTGATCTAAAGAATTCTGGAAGAGCAGACTTATTATAAGTGTGTGTGTGTGTGTGTGTGTGTGTGTGTGTGTGTGTGTACCTAGTGAAGGAGTGTTTTCCACACACAGGGTGGCACAAAGTAACGGGGAAGCCCTTTGACTGCCTCCCTTCCCAGGAGCAGGCCCAAGGCAGTTGCCCACAGAGAAGAAGCAGAACTTTGCATGAGGCCTCTTCACAGCCGTCGGTCGGGACACAGGATGCCAAAATCTGAAGACAATCAAGAAATTCACAGGACGGGAAGAAGCCACCCAGAACCCTGAACTCAGCACTTTTCAAAACACCAGTAAAGCCCTAATCTTAAAATAGCAAATATTTACCTTCAAAGATTAAAATTAAATATTAAATTAAAAATCAAATACTTTTGATGTTTCTTTCATGACAAAAAAATCCAAACCAAACCAAACCAAACAAACCCAAACCAAGTGGACTCTGGTACTAATAGAAATAGGTGTGTCCTGCCCACCTGACCACCTAGTCATCCCTCATCAGTAAATACCCCAGAATGTCCTTTGAAAATCTTTCTCTCTCTTCTCCCTCATTCAAAGTTGGAAGAAAACTGACCCCTGAGAGATGAAGTGTCCTTTCACTGACACACCAAATCTAAGCCAGTTGCTCTCGGACCTCCTTGAGATGACCCAGAAATTGTGGGCAAGCTGTGTGGCAGCATGCCACAGCTTTGCTGAGCTTCCTCCTGATCATGCCAACGGCCTCCCTGGAGAGGCTTGCAATCGCTGTCATCAACTCCCAGCTCGGGGCCTCAGACAGAATTAGCTCTTTGTGTAATTAACCAGAGGAACACTTAGAGTTTGTGACATCTCTGATTTCTCTGAGCAATCCAACCACACAAAAATGGAGTGACCACCAGCTGCCTCTGAAGCCCTCAGGGTACCTTGAGGGTCTGGTGGGAGGTGAACTTCTGAGAGAAATGGGAAGAAGCCAAGCACAGGGCTGGGCAGGGGTGGTTATATCAGCTTTGAGTCTAACTCAGCTCCTTGGCTCTCAGGATAGCCAGAAACGAGCAATGCTGTGAAAGAAAATTCCTTTGGAACCCAGGGGAGAGCCCAAAAAGGAAATGAACAATTGAGCAGCAGCCTGGTGGGGACTTGACCTGGAAGCTCGACTCTACCTGTGCCCAAACCTTGTCTGTGTTCTCTCCAGCATCCGCCTCCAAAAGTCGATCCAAAGGCTTAATGAGCCAAAAGGCATTTAGAGTCTCACATGTGAATTATGCCACCGATTCCTGCTTCTTTAATTGGATGCAAATAACATCACCTGGGCTTCACATCCCAGGATCCGTCCGGCTTTTTGTCACAAGGCACTTTAATGCACCCCATTCGGAAAAGCCTGGCAGGAGAGGAAGACATTAGCTGTGAGATGTGCAGGCTTGTGCCAAATTTGCGAACACTGGCAGCTAGACCTATAGATAGAATGAGGGGTAATTTCATGCAAATTCTCCCTGCTATTCCTTGAGTTCCAAGATTAGAGATGTCAGAAATGTAAGTGTGCTATTGCTTAATAACACAAAGAGCTCATTCAGTCCGATTCCCTAAGCTGGGTCTTAAGATGGGAGGTGGGGAATGTATGGAGGGAAGTTCTTCTGAGAGTGAGGCTGGAAGACGCTGCTATGTACAGAGATCCTGGTTCCTGATGGGGAAGTGGGGCTACTGAGCCACATCTGGGCAGTATCTAGAAGGCTCCTGTGGTCCTTGGGCTTTTGTGGTGCAGGCAGATGTTTGATAGTAATGAGCTTGTGGGCTGTGGGATGAGCCATGACCACAGGGTTGGGGATGAATCCCAGAGAACATGTGTGGAGGACATGACACACCTGACCTGACCTGTTTAGGGGTTGAGTTCTCTTGGACACTTTCTTTTACTCCTTCCTACTAGTTTCTTGATCACAGGCTTCTCCATGTTTGTAGGCTGGTTTTTATTTGGTCATTTTCTCTGGGAGCATCCTGAGTTATCATTCAAACAGGAAACGTCTCAAAGAGGAATTTAAATCTTACAAGTCACACGAACTAATGGCACTCCTCAGGTGACCCCTTTCTCCTACTCACTGGACTGGCATAGGGTTGCATGTGAGTCCCTGGAATTGCCGATTTCAATGTTCAGGTAACTCTGAAATATCCATGATTGTCTCTCAGATTAAAACCTACATCCTCTTCCCTCCATTCCTTGCTCTGTCTTCACTGGCTCACGCTTTCATCCCTAACTTTCCTAGAGGAAGGAGAAATGTCCTCAATTAGGAATCCACAGGCAGTTTCACAGATTATCAGATTTCCGGAAGAAAATAAATCTCAATCTAAACAGCAGATGCCTTTAATCAACGTGTGACTTCCTGTGTTCTGACATGGGACCAGGCCCTGACTTCCACTGCCGGCTGAGGAAGCTCTGAAGGGTCTCTGGGCAGCCTTGCTCTCCTATACACATTTAGGACAATAACAATCCTATTTCTTAGGTTAAGTGCAGGGATTGAGCCGATGGATGTTTATGCCTACCATATAATAAGTGACAAATAAATCATATATACACTGTTTTTCATAGATGTATAGGATTAATGACCAACAAAGCAGAATCATTTGTAACACAAGTGCTTAGAAATCTCCTATTGTTGTTGTTGTTACTATTACTATTATTGTTGTTGCTATTGTCCTCTACAATGGTAACTTCTTTCAAATAATGTAATGCAGTCAATGGGACATTTGTTCAGACTCCGGAACATACACTGTGCTGTTTCATCTGTTTTGAGTTTCATTTTATTTGGTTTTGACACTGTAATATGTACCAATAGATTGGACATGTCCACCTGTATACACAGACAAAATAAAGAAGTAAAAGCAGTCATTTTAAAAAGCACAGAGCCCATTCCCAGGAGGATTCCATTCACTCACCTTGCCCAGCCAGAGATCAGCCCAGAGCACAGCCTTGGCAACCAGATGATGGGGGCCCATTTTGTCATGTGAGACAAAAGGGCATTCATGTGTTTTTTAAAGTAAGTGATTTATTTTATTTTATGGACCTATCTGTTCTAAATAAGCATCACCATGGGGGCACTGTGAATCCTCACATGGGCCCTGCCCGATGACTGACTCACAAGTGGAGGATTTGGCAGCTGAGTATTTGTGGCTCTTGCCCACCTCCTCTTAAGAATGACTGCTTCCTGATTTTGAGATGCACAGATGTGTTGCAGGCATTCTCAAAAAGGATTGTAGATATTTTCAACGAGGTATGTCCATTTGGTCCTACATATCGTAAAATGTCTATGATGCTTTTTGAGATTAAAAATGTACCAACAAACCAACAGGTAGTTGTGGTACTGTACACATGTAATCTTAGCAGCCAGGGGCTGAAGTAGATGGGACCTTGATTTGAGGCTGGCCTGGACTACACAGAGAGACTTGGTCTCAAACAAATACAACAACAAACTCCCCTTCCTTCATTTCTCTCCAGCTACTACAATAAGAACCCTTGAACTCTTAGTTTTCTTAAAGGAAGGGAAGACATTCTCCTCAACTAGGAATCCATGGCAGGTTTTACTGATTTTCAAATTTCTAAAATAGCAAGATTATAAACAGACAAATCTTAAGCAAGATGGTATGTGTCATCAAAATGAAGGGAGTGATTAATTAGTCATTTACTATGAGTGATTTATCTTGTACCCCTCCCCACTGCTCTTAGAACTGCCTGCTGTGGACATCAGGTGTACAGCTCTGTCATGCATGCTAATCAGAGTCCATGGAAGTGTGAGCTGAAGGGGATCTGCGTTCCCTGGAAGATCTATCATAAAGAGCCAGATTTTATTAAATAGGCCCGAGGTCAAGAAGGCATCAGACCCACAGAGGAAAAGGAACAGCCAGTAATATCCAAGTGTGCTCTCTTGCTCTCCCTCTCCTTCCATCCCTCCCTCCTTCTGTCCCTCTTCTATCTTTCTCTCTCTCTCCCCTCCTCAGCTGTAGATGTAAGACCTGGGTGCCATTTTGACCTCATCTCAATGAGAGAGTCACAGTTCTTCCTTCCCCCTACTTTCCCAGCGTCCCTTGCAAGCCCCCTAGTGAGCAGTCCCCTTCTCCATCCTGCATGTCCGAGGCAGCCTCCTTGCAGTGGCTTTATGAAGTAGAGGAGACTTTCGCCAAGCATAGCTGACCTTGTGATATTCTTCCTTAAACTCCTAAGTGGTCAGTGGCTCCCTTTTCTGTTAGTGGCTACCTTGACCCAGTCTCAGCCAGGGCCCCTCTCCTGCCTCTTTACAAGACTCTGTGGCTTAGCCGTGGATGTCTAACACCAGGACTTGAAGATCTAGTGTCCAAACTTCTTTTCCTCCCGGGGACTTTCTGCTCGCTGCTCTCACCCATATTGTCTCTGACTTGAACATCACTTCTGCCCAGAAGCCTTTCCTGCTTCCCCTTGCCCTAGGTACAGTTAGGAGCTCCAAGGATGTCCTGTCGTAAGCACAGGATTGTAATTAATTTTACAGTTAGCCATTAACAACATTTCTTTTCCTTTGCCCGGACTCTAACTATAGAAAGAAGAACAATGGACGTGCTATTAACAGCTGCATCCACAATCCCGGACAACAAAATGTAAACAAGGGACTTAGATAGGGATACAACATGGAAGTTGAGTTGTAGAGTGTAGGGAAGACCAACAGCTGCTGCCTAGATCGCTGCCCCTTCCTTCCTGGGCACACAACTGGACTACATTTCCCAATAGCCATCACAGGCAGGGGTGGCCTTGTAACCAGGGATGAAGAATATGCAGGCCATATGCAGACAGAGACCACGTAAATCTGTGGTACATGCACCTCTATTGCATTTCTGCATCCTGACTAACCAGGAGGAGGCTGCCCTGGGTCATTTTGAAAGCCAAGTGTTGGAGGCACCCAGCAGCCTGGTTTTCTCAGTGACTTTTAGAAGCAAACATCTGGGCTTGATCTGCTGCCCAGAACTCTTGCATGGGCAGGATATAAACTTCTGTTAAGTTACTGAAATGCTGGAGGCCTTTTTATTGCTGGGATGTGACCTCCCAGAGCTAATGCATTCATTCGGGTTTTTTTGATTAGGATTTGATTAGGATTCAAATCAGGTATTGGAGATGACAGAAAAAGAGAGTGACTTCCTCAACATACCCCCTCATATTCCACAAACACCTAGCGGCTCCTGTGTGTTTCTGATAACAGAAGTCAGAAGAGATTAGTATATATATTTTTAAAAATCTCCATTTGTTCCTTTCCTTCACCAGCTCTAGAAGCAAGCATGAACGTAGTGTGTAGGGAAGACCACACTCTTCCAAAACCAGTGCCTACACACACACACACACACACACACACACACACACACACACACACACACACTTCCTGGGCACATAACTGAACTACATTTCCCAACAGCCCTCACAGGCAGGTGTGATCATGTGATCAAGGGATGGCCTAGCTATAGGCCACTTTCAAGCAGCCACAGAGGCTGAGAGCTCGAGTTCCTTTGTGGGATATCTATGACGGCCTCAAGAAGTCCTCCTTTTTCTTCTCTGTGTTGAGTGAGGCAGCACCAAGTTCTGGCATGAAAGAGCCTCTGGGTTGGGAGGGAAGGTCTCCCAAGGCAACGTGAGGAGGCTAAGGAGTCCCCCCAAGCAAGCAATCCCATTTAGTTCAGCTCCAGGAGAGAGAAAAAACCTAAGAGGGAAAAATGTCTGCTAACTTTCCAGTAGGTAAAAGTTCTTCCCTTTGTCCTTGGGGATTTTATCCAGTTGTCTTAGGACTGGGGCACGTCATAGAGCCTGCCTCTCCGTACCCTCATGGTCTGATCTCTTTATTTCAAGCTGTGAGGAAGCCGCCAGGCTCACTCCACAATGCCAGCTTCTACTGAGCGAGTTAATCTAGCCTAGTTGATGATTATGTCTCCCTTTACCACCCTCACAGAGTCTAATCAGTCAGCTGGCTGGAGCTGCAAGGCCATGAGTCCGTGTCCCCACCCAACCCCTACCCCAAAGGACACCTGCTAACAGAGCTGGATGCCTTTGGCCCTAAAAGGGCAGCCCAGAGCATGCCCTGGCTCTGAGGCATTCTTCCATGCTCCGAAAGCCTGCCCCTTAGGCAGGAAATGAGCTTGGATGCCAACTCTGTGGTATCATGAGAGAAAATTTTCTCTCATTGAGCCACACCTGTTGTCAACAAGCTCTTGTTTCCACTCTGTTTAATCTCTGTAGAGGGAGGAGACTGCGTGGGTCTCTGGCACTTTTGGCAACGTTGGGCTCATAGCACCTGGGAAAGCTACAAAGTCTTGTTCTTGTTTGGGAGGTGGAGTTGCCCCCAGTAACAGCTGCTCTGTTTCAATAGAGACCCAGAGGCTTCTGGGAAAGGTTTTGAGCAGACTGCAGTACAGATCTGATAGCCAAGAACATGGGCTCAAAGAGCAGTTTGCTCCTGTGGGTCTCCTGCAGACACCAGCAGCAGGAGGCAGGCAGCCAGAGGTAGGGTGAAGTTCATGCTAGGGGTAGAACTGCTTCCTGATCCAAGATGTTACTATGCATAGATAGACAAAGTGCCTATGCTGACTGAATCTGCGTTGGTTTAACTTGTCCCCTAAGACGTACTGAGCTACCCATCATTCATTTATGCATTCACCTGTCTCTTTGGTTATTCTTCTATTTCATTTATTTCATGTAGAACCAAGGTTATTTGTATAGTTACCCAAAGCTCTTTTTGGGTACCTTCATCTGCCAGAACACTAGTAGTCCCCAGTATTTTCTGTGATCACCCCAGTCCATCTATAGATAGTTCTCCCAAATTATCTGCACACTTATGGGCACCCAGCTTCTGACTTCCATATTCTGCTCAGCTTCAGGCTGTCATTTTCCCTACTCCTGAGTAGCTACTCCCATACCAACTCTGTACAGTGCTATACAGTGTCAGAGTTTAGTACATGCTTTCCGCCTGCTCACAGTGAGGTCTTCTCTCTCTGTGTTCCACAGCTCCTCTGCATGGTCTCTACACTCACAATCAGAGTTTAGTACATGCTTTCCTCCTGCTCACAGTGAGGTCTCCTCTCTCTGTGTTAACATGGGCATGTTAATGGAAGGATAGATGTGTCATGGGTGCAGAGATAGCTCTGTGGTTGGATAATAACCTCAACTGTCAGGGCCATGAAATATGTACCAACCATACAGCTAATGTCCTTTAAGATAACATCTAGGCCGGACAAGCTGGATCAGTGGGTAAAGACACTTTTGCCAAGTCTGAGAACCTGAGTTTGATCCCTGGAACCCACATGGTGAAGGAAGAGACTCAACTTCTGCACATGTCCGTTGTCCTATGATCTCTACTTGTGTGCTATGGCACACATATACACAGACCTACAGATAGATAGGCACACACACACACACACACACACACACACACACACACACACACGCACCCCGCCCAAATATGCAAATGTAAAAGAAAGAAAGACTAAAAAGAATGCTAATCCCTTCAGTAAGCCTATAAACCCTGAGCCACCAGCAAGCCAGTTGGCGGTCAGGACTCAGGTAGCCTACACCCCTCCACCTCCAGAACTAGAACAGTCTGGAAGATGCTGTGGTTTCAGGATCTAGGCTAACAGGTGCAGCAACCAGACTTGTTTTATTATATTTTAAAAGTATCACCTCTGAATACTGCTCCATTTACTCTTTATTCTTTAAAATGAACCCAGAGGCAAGCTACAGGGGATACACTTAAAACAGAAAGTGACACAGAAGAAAATATGGAAGTCAAGTCCAAAGCCACCTGCCTTCCTAGCAATTCGCACAAAGCAGCCCCTTCTGGCGGTAGGAAGGGAGGGTGGAGTCCCCAGGCCTGACCTCATTCCAAGGCCATCAGGTTTTCCTCACTGCAGCCACAGCTGGTCAGAAAGTAGAGCGCTGGCATCAGTCAGCTACTGTCCACAGTGGGACGGGACGTAAGCCTTGCTTTTGTGTCAAGTTATTACATTTTTGATTACTACCAACATGTTATACATGTCTCTGCTTCCTCAAAGATAGCGGTAGAACAATGAACCACTTGGTAAGGGAAAAACTGTCAGTTTGGCTAAAGTCAGTCCATTTTTTAAATATTATTATTATTATTTTAAAAAAATAAACGAGGGCACTAATCATGCCAGTTGTGATTTTACTAAGTTATTTCTGATATAAGTTTATTAAGCCATGGATTTTTCTCTCGGGCTAAACTAATGACCACTATTAGGTCTGCGTCTCTATTTTAAATGATCAAAATAATCAGTAGAACATGATGAAAATTATAGATAGTGATAATTACCAAATGCCGGCGTCACCTGGAGTCAATTTACTCATGTGACAACTCGGGTGCAGAGGTAGAGCCACTTGGAGATGTGCAGAAGGCAGGTTGCATGGGCGGCTGTCATTTATCTTTCAGGGACTGTCAAGACTGGATATTTATATTTCTCACTACCCAGCAGTCATTTCGACCCTGCTTGCCATCTCCTTTATCAGAGAGCAAGAGAAGGATCGTCAAAGACACA